>JACEGR010007668.1:0-46112 GCA_014170235.1 Listronotus bonariensis
GTAATTTAAGAATTAGTAGAATAAATAATGTACGTTAAAATAAATATAGTCCAGATCGCTCTTATCATGCGGGTGTATCAATTAATCAAAGACAAACTTTTGTAGTTACAATTTATTTTAACTTGTTTATTAACACCTTTTAAATGTATCGCGTAAGATAAATGAAACAGATTTATGCAAGGTTTTAAGAACAAAAAAGGGATACAATCATAATTATAAGTGGCTCCATAACAATCAAAATACAAGGATTTTGATTAATAGATGACATTTAATGTCAGTTTGATAGTTTAAACTTAAAATTATAAATACCTATACAAAGTTTTTCTGTACATTTCTTTATCTGCAAGCGAAAAAGAAGTTTTAAGTCCTAATATTTATTTCAAGAACAAGAAAGGAAAAATAGAATTTCCGAAAATATAGAAAAAGAAGTAAACAGAGCTCTTTAAGTTGGTTAAAGAATGGTGCCAAAGGTTATACATGACAAAAAATGCAATCTTATTTGAACACAAAAAGAGAAAAATGTGCAAGCAAGCGAAAGACTAGTGATTTAAGTGTGTGAAAATGAAAATAAGGGACACTACTTTTAAATTACAAAGACTACAATATAACACAGCGGTTTTAAAGGTTTAAATAAACGATGGATGTTAGAAATTTGGTACAGATATTTACCACATTTAGGGATGGCTCAAAATATGATGTACAGTTTATTGATTCTATTAGTGATAGTAAAAGTTAAGCAAAAGATATTACTATAACATTTGATTTATTACGTAGGAAATTTTGTAGGTTGTCATGCAAAAAAATATTCTTAAAAATAAACAGTATGGTGCAATATCTTAAAAGAATTAAAAAATAGGTATATAATTCTAAACTTTATGTTTCTGCATTTTAGTTGTAGAGTTTAAACAAAAATACGAGTTTTCCTTCTTTTTCTATGCCTATCTTGTTCCTAATATCTAAATGTGCAAAGCCAAAAGTGCTAAATATTCTTTTTACTGACGCATATGAAGCAGTTGCGCACAGAAACTGTTTTATTACTGGCAGCTGTTTTGCTATTTCTGGTTTATTCTTTTGTAATAACCACCGCTTTATTCCGTTTACGTTAGAGGTACCTTAAAACAAGACGAAACAGGAGTTTTAGGGCAAGAAAGTTTGCTCTGATAAATATTTCAGCTGTAAATTGAATTTTTATTTTTAGACTAACATTAAACTAATTTTTAAAAAACGAATTAATATTTTTTTTAAATATAAAATAAAAATAAATCAATAATTGCTGATTTTTTAAAACAATAAATGATTTTTGATTTTTTTATAAAAAGCAAAATTTGCCCAACCCTGCTTTGTCTTCACCCAATCGTCAAGTTAAGGTTTAACGCAATCACAATTTATACGCTCATATCTATACACGGCTTAATGTGTCAAAGTTAAAATGTCAAATGCTGAAGTAAACAATATTTTGGTAGCCACTGTTATTTTTAATTTGATTCATATGCATAATGACCTTTGGACCCGCACGTTAAGAGCGATTCGGACTATATATTGTTTTCTTGCCCAAATTTCCCCTGTCCATATCAGACTTAGCCCATTATCTTTAACAAAATTCCCATATAAACGCTATGAGATTTTGTACAATATATACTTAATTGTCCATCGGTTACTTCTTTGTCCATGTTTGACTACAAAATTTACATGTGTTTAAATGGCATGTCCAAGATCCTATGTAGCTCTAGACACGTGTTGACTCAATGACGGGTGGGCACTAAATGATGACAGTTATAGTATAACGTAACATATATAAATATACTTAAAATTCTGATTCAATCCTTAGTATTGCCAAAGACTTTGTGCTGTACGGTCATGCAGAAGTTTAAGAAAAATCAATTAAGAAAAAACTGCTTGGAGAGGCAAAGGGATCCCCTTCGCGACCGCGTTTCAAAAAAGCGAGGGAGGCATCGTACGCGGAAAAACCGCAAGATCTTTTTTCTACTGCTGAAGTAACTCTGAAAGCATTCAATGGGGTGGAAAAAGAAAAACCGGCAGATGTAGTACCTTTACCTGTAGTCGGCGGATTTCTACCATTTTTAATACCACTTTTTGCCGGCTTAAGCGCCGTAGGAGCACTTAGCGGCGAAATATCAGGAATTGTAAAGCTGTTAAAGATTCTAAGGCGGCGTAAGAAAGATTAGAAGAAGAAAAGAGACACAACAAAACAATGGAATCTATTGCGATTAGCAAAACTGGTAGCGGTTTATATTTAGGACCATACAAAAACGGTTTGGGACTCTATTTAAAACCCTATAAATACAGATAAACTCAAGAAATAAATTTAGTCTTACTTCAACCGTCATGCATACCTTGAGTGGTAATAGTTCCATCTTAGAAGCAAACTATAACCCGCCCATCTACTTGAGAGATGACACTAGTGAATACTAGCTTAGTTTAGTCAGTTTAGAAACGTTTAACGCCATACCCAACATTGATAATAGCAATAACAAATTTTATGTGGGTAATATTACTCTAGAAATCCCGATTGGATCATATGAAATAAGTGCAATAAATGATTATCTACAAGACGCCATACAGGAAAAAAGTTATGTTGGCCCCCTTAAAGTTTAACCTAATAACGTAGCACCATTTTGTCGATATTTTAATAAACCACGTATCTGCAAGTAATGTTAATGAATCATAACAACGGTCCTATTTCTAGGTTATGTCGCCGCATGCGTAAGATACATGCATATAAGTTTGAGGTTATGTTGACTAGTTTAACCTAATGGCGTAGCACCATCTTGTCGATATATTTAATAAACCACGTGTCTGCAACTAATGTCAATCACCCTATTTCTAGGTTATGTTGACCCATGCGTAAGACGCTAATATAAGTTTGAGGTTATGTTGACTAGTTTAAGTATATGACGTATAAAGCTAACTTCACTACGATCGTGGGGCCCCAGGGCTTAGGCGTGGGTCCGGAGCCCTAAGCGTCAGTGCGGAGCTTTAAGAGCGGAGCCCTAGGCGTGGGGCCCGGAGCCCTAATCGCCACATGTTGCTAAAGCCAAAGGTAGCTAGCGCCAGATGTTGTTTGTGTCAGATGTTCCTAGCGCCAACTGCGGAGCTATGGGCAAGAGCCAGGAGCCTGGGCGAGTGCCACCTGAAGTTAGCGCCAGATTCTGGCATTCGCCCCTGGCATTTGCCCAGCTGTGATTCTTCTTCTTTTCCCAGGGTAACGCCATGCCTACTTCACTAAATCCTGCTTTACAGAACCAATTATGTAATTACGCTTTTATTAAAAGCACTAACTAAACAACCACTGGCGGCATTGCTCAATTATAAGAAGAAAACCACTGTCCGACAGTTTTATCTATTTACGTATATGAAAGCCGCCAAAAATAAAATTAAGTTGTTATTACTATGGGTTTTTACCTATTAAAACTAATAAAAGCCCCTAAATAATAGTTAACCTAACATTATTAACAACCCAAAAAAAAGTTGGTGGTCCGAAAAGGTAGACCATCGTAACTTTAAGTTTTTGGGGTCGTTGAATCTGAATCTGGGATAGGTTTGACCGTATCAGGTCATTGTCAATGTGATTTTAAGGTTAATAACAGCCCAACAAGTAAAAAAGTGAAATGTCCGAAAAACCAGACCTTTGTATGGGGTCGCAAAATCCGAATCTGGAGTCGGTTTGACCCCATCATGTCAGAGTCAAGGTTTTTTCAAGGTCAGATCATCAAAATTCATTGAAAAGGGACCAAAGTCGTGGTATTTTTATGTTTTTTGAAATGCTGAATACAAATTCGTGGTCAGTTTGATCCCATAAGGTTAACTCTTAAGATATGCAGATGCGACAAACATTTTCATTTATAAAAAATCACAGTTTTAACAACAATAGAAACCACAAGAAAACTAAACGCTTACGGCACAGCAAAATAGGTATTTAAAAAAAAAAGGTTAAGTTAACTCTTATTCGGCGTTTTTGTTAGTTTTCATAAGCATAACTCCAGATAAAATAAGTAAAAACCAAATAATTTAGGATTTTTGGCGGTTTTCATATACGTAAATAAGTAAAATCGACGGATGGCGCTTTGTTTTTATAATAAAACAATGCCGCCGGCGGATGTTTAGCAAGTGCTTTTATTAAAATATACCAATCTAGAAACACATTTGAAAAAAAAGTCATTTATTTTTTTAAATTATATATTTAATAATAAAGAACTAATGAAAGTAATATCATTAATGATCACCGTCGTTTTTCATATTATTAATTTGTCTATTACTGTTATTATCTTTATTCACAATAAAATTAGCATAGGTCGTTACGTGTCTTCTGTCTCCCCAAATTAAATATCGCAAACACCTACGGCCATGTTTAACTCGACACAGACAAATTGTAAAAGATAATGTGCGTGAGATTGTAAAAAGCGAATGCAAAATAGCAGTACTTTAAAAGCTTCGCCTCCGACCAGCCATAAAAACAACGACAAAATTACAGAGCGTATACTTGCAATATGGTTCATCTAAAAATACAATCAGCCTGAATTATGGCTGGGCTTTGTTTGGCCAAGTGACATAATATAAAATTAATTTCTCAATGCGTTAATAAAACACTGCATATTTTTATTATTATTTTTTATTATTAAGGCAACAAAGGACAATGTCAAGCTAATTAAGAATGACAGATGAATATTGTGCTTGTTTAAAGAAAAATAAATTTCGCGCTATGCATGATGTTTTATTTTGTTTTTGTTGTATTTAGAATATAGCAGGGCAATTTGGTTTCTTATTACGACAATTTATTAAGCTGTTTATTTTAGCAGTGCTATAATAAATATATTATTAAGAAGGGTATTGCTTCATTATAATTAAGAAGTGTCGTTTCAAAAGGAGGGTTTTTAAAATTTTATAATTATTTTTTAATTTTTGTATGGGATCTTATCCTTCATTTAAAATGCAAACAATTTTTACGAAAAACCAAAACAAAATTTTATATTAGTAAATTGCAATAAAACCAAAACTGATATTTGGTCGAAAAGGGTTGTTTTTCACTCGGCACAGACAAATTGTATAAGATAATGTGCGCGAGATTGTAAAAAGCGAATGCAAAATAATAGTTTTATAAAAGCTTCCCCTTCGACCAGTCATAAAAACAACGACAAAATTACAGAGCGTATACTTACAACGTGGTTCATCTAAAAATACAATCAGCCTGAATTATGGCTGGGTTTTGTTTGGCCAAGTGACATAATATAAAATTAATTTCTTAATGCGTTAATAAAACACTGCATATTTTTTATTTTTATTTTTTATTATTAAGGCAACAAAAGGACAACGTCAAGATTATTAGGCTTGATGGATGAATATTGTGCTTGTTTAAAAAAAAAAAAAATTGATGTTTTATTTTGTTTTTGTTGTATTTGGAATGTGCGGGGCAATTTGGTTTCTTAGTACGACAATATAAGCTGTTTTTTTAGCACGGGTGTAATAAGAATTATATTAAAAAGGGAATTGCTTGGTATATTATAGTTAAAGAGTGTGTTTTTAAAAAAGACATTTTCAATTTTAATAATTATTAGTATTTTTTTAAATTTTGTGTGGGATCTTATAATCCATTTAAATAAAATGCATACAACTTTTACCGTAAACCAAAACAAAACGTTATGTCAGTAAATTATAATAAAAGAAAACTAATATTCGGTCAAAAGAGGTTGTTCTTTAACTTGGGAAAAGTGCGCGAGATTGTAAAAAGCAAATCGATACCTTAATTCGCAAATCGGCTAACTCCACTTTTTCTTCAAAATAAGTTTTTGGTATTTACCAATAGTTTGTCTAACCTTTAACGACTTTCAAATAAAACATCCCTAAAAAGCTTACTAATTTGCTTACAATTGACCATCGGAAAATCGGCAACTCCGAGTTTGACGAAATTTAGTATAAAAAGATTTCTTAGGGCGCTGTTCACAAATCTAAAAGATTTTTTTCGTAAACGTTTTGTTTTCGAGGTATCCATAATCAAAGTTGGAGAATAATATAACCATATTTTCACTTCTTTTTGCTCACAATTCCAGATTTAAAGATAAAGTGGCGCACAATATCTAATTTTTAGGTTTCAAAAACCGCTTTTTTCAAGCATTTTTGCATTAAATTGCAGAGCTTCATTTTTAAGCGTTATCAATCGCAGCAGGCTATGATGACACAGTGTATACATGGTAGCAAAAATTAGGAAAAGTATAGTGAAAATAAGGATAGTTTAAATTTCATCTTTGACGGCGGATTTCTGGAGAACGAAACGTCTCCGAAAATAAAATCTTTAAATTCGTGATCAACGCCCCAAAAACTCCGTACACCAAATTTCGTTAAAATCGGAGTTGCCGTAAACTTTTAAAAAATTACCCAAAATTATGTTAGTACTTTATATTAAAAAGAACTTCTATTTCGCCTTGTCAAAAAGTTATTGAATTTAAAAGTTAGAATAAAAAGAAACTTATTTCAATTATAACTTTCGACCTGTTGCCACAGTACCAATCTGGGCTAATATATATCTCAGTCATCATGCCAATGTTTTTCTTCTGTTGGTAAACGGCTGTTTAGTAAATTACAATATTACAGAAGATGTAATATAGCAGGTACAACGTTTTCGAAAAATAATTTTAGGTCAGCTGATTTTTGATATGTTGTTCTCCTTCCTCTTCTGGGTAGACCCTGTGCTGTCTTGCTGGCGGTAGTGGTTGCGTTTATTAGTTCGCATCCAACCTGTAGATAATAATCCAAGGTTTTGGAAACATTTTAAGAAACCTAATTTTCAATTTCTTGTCTTTAGATAGGTTTAACAAACATATTTTTTTATGCCAGACACTTCGGTATATTTTGATGCAACTTGAAACGACAATATATGACCAAGGTCTGCATTTTTGAAATATCATTGACAGCTCTAAATGTCAAGGTGATAGCTCTAAATATCAAGTACACAGCTGGGAGCCAACGCAACCACTACCGCTAGCCAGATAGCCGAGGATCTACCCGAAAAAGGAGGAAGAACAACATATCAAAAAATCAGCCAACCTAAAATTATTGTTTTTCCGACGTCGCTACGTCCCGGACTAAGGTGATAAATTTGACATTTGCTTTGACCCTTTGATTCCTTTTATATTTTTTTTTACAAAAGTTATACTTTATTTTAATCAATATTCTATACCGTTCTTCATAAAATCGCATTTGAAATACGGGCAGTGCCGTTTCTGGGTTTTCTGTCACCCCGTGCACAAAGAGGAAATGCTGCTCGCCCCCACAGGTTCAAAAATTTTTGAAAAGAAAGAAAACGAATGTCCCCACTTTTCTAATGCCGGCCCCCACTGGTGCAAAATTTACAAAAAAGGCCTTTCTTTGCCTACATGCCGCAAATAAGGCCTTTATTTGCCAAAATTCCGTCCCCTAATTTGTGCCGCACCGTGCAAATGTCCCTGCTGCACCCGCCAAAAACGGCCCTGACTGGCATTTCTTATTAAATTAAAAAAATAGAAAATTATTAAATTGTGGTAAAATTATTAAACACGGTGTTCCTTTTAACACATATGTAAATACTGTTGAAACTAGAATTTCAAAATTACCAAATCTCTATGATAAAAAAGGAAAATTTTAAAGTAAAAATACTCAAAAGAAGTCTCAACTAGTGGAGTTTATATTCTTATATATTGAGAACTTAAAACCAATTAATTATATTTGCCTTTAATATCCATGATTTTAGAGCATGGTGTAACACAGACCACACAAAAGATCTTGCATAACGCACGCGAAGGGTTAGCCTAATATATTTATGCATTTTTCTCCATATTTTGTATGTTTTTATTTTATTTACCTCTTAAAGTCTCAATCTTCTTGCAACAGTCAACTGAAATAGGTACAGGGTAATGATTTTTAAGTCGGCACTATTGCTCTTCTTCATTATTGGAGATAAGAAGTCGGTTAAATTAGCAAAGTAGTAGCATTTTTGCCACTGATTAACGTGCTGCCAACAAACCAACAATTGAACATCGGCTTTTCGATCTATTGCAAAAAATATACTTCTTTTAAATGTAATTTATATCTCTATTCACCATTCGAAAAATCTATTAAAGACCATTAAAAAAGTCCTCATATGTTATATCCAATTTTTATTAGTTTCGGAAATATGGCCATCCTTAGAAATTTGATAGTAAACCGGCATTTTTAATAGAACACCCTGTATGTTGCATCAGCATTAAAAAACTTTAAGAAAATATTTTATTTCATATGTCTATGTTTTATAATTTTGAAGATATGGCCATTCAAATCTAAAAAATAGATGATATAATGTCAATTTTATCTCCAAACTACACCCATGCAATTTTTATTTTTGGTAATCAAAGAAAATATTTATTTTAATTTTTTGTAATAGTTAACATAAAGATAAGGTACTCCATTTTATTATACTACATCAGCGTTTCTCAAACTTTTATACTTACCGCCTCCCCTTTTTATTTCAAACAATTTTTCGCCTCCGTTGTATTGCGAGTATTACCTCTGGGAATTAAAATAAGACTGGACAACACATGTATATCCAGTCATATGTGCTTGGTGCGGAGGACGATGTTTCGCGAAAGATGTCAAACGTGTAAGTCTTAGCTTCTGATTACATAAAACCCAATAAATTAAAGTGGCACCTAGAAAAATTGCACACGAAATATATCAGTAAACTGCGTAAATTTTTCCAAAAAAAACTCCAATCATTTAAAAAACAGAACATCAATTTTTAGAAAATGCTCGCAGTGAACGAGAAAGCGTTGTTAGCATCATACAAAGTGGCTTACAAAGTAGCTAAATGTAAAAACACACACTTTAGCAGAGCAAATTACAAATAATGCTATCAGTCCGCCGAATTTGCAATGGAAAAATTGTGTTGGGATTTGCACTGATAGAGCCCAAGCCATGTCTCATAAATACAATAGTTTGCAAGCGCTTACAAAGAAGGAATCCTCAGATATTATTTAGAACCATTGCATAATTCATCGAAAAGCTTGAGCGTCCAAGTTTTCAAGCCCTGGTCTAAATATTGTTTTGGAAATACACTAGCGGAAAAAATTAAAGGATACAAAAAGACTCCAAATTTTTTGACGTTTTTCAAGTGGCTATATTTTGCTTAAAATTTATCGTGCTGAAATTTTTAAAAAGCATTTGAAAGCTTGAAGTTTCTAGTTTTTAGATTCTAGAGTGAAAAAATTTTTCAAGCAACGTCTACCGCGCAATCGTAATGAATACCAAATTTTTATTAGATTTTTCGGTTTTCTTATGGTCTTAAAACTTGGAAAAAAATATTCCAACCTAACCTTTATATGGATCAGATAACTTGTTTATTTAGCTTTAATTATTATTTTTAAAGTTCAATACGACCACTTCTCGCTGAGATATTGAACTTTGAACAAAAAGGACTTATTGTCTTTAACCGTCAATATCCTGAGCAACCGCTAACGGCACAAAAATTAAGTAGGGTTTTTAAATCTTCAACAAATACTCAACAATAATTGACTATGGTTTTTGAAAAAGAAAAAGAAATATTTTTTACGTTCTTTTTAAAAATCAATAAAAAATGAGCTGTTTGTGGCTTTTGATATAATCAGGCGCTAAATTAAACATATCGAGAAAACCAGTAATGTCAAGTGTGCGTTTTATAGCTCAATTTGCGAAAAAAACTCCACAAACTTTCTATTTAATCCATTAAGCCGATTTTTGTTTCATTCGATCGAATTTTGAAAATTAGTTAAAGGGTCTCGATTTTAATTTTGAATGATCATAATGTTTAACCCAATGCAACAAAATGGTTTTTTTTGATAAAAGTATTTAAATTTATGGAAAAAAATTCAAAAAAAAATGTGGTGCTATTAAAAAAATTAAGAATATTCGGAATTTTTGCAATAAGTTTTCTTTAATTTTTATTTTTTTTTTTGACTTTTGCCCCTAAATTTTTAACACTTTTATCAATGAAAATGCATAAAAAACTTTAAAAATGTGTCTTGCATTGGGGAAAACATTATGATCATTTAAAATCAAAATCGTGATCCTTTATTCTTCTCTTTCTCAAAAATTCGATCGAATGAAACAAAGAACGGTGTTTAATGGATTGAATTAAAACTATGTGGAGTTCTTTTAGGCATATTAAACTATAAAACGTACACTTATTATTACTGGTTTTCTCGATATTTCTATATATATACAAAAAGCCACAAAAGCCCATTTTGATTGAAATTAACCTAAAAGCCACCCTTTTTTATCATAGCCAATAATTGTAGAGTGTTTATTTAAGATTTTAAAACCCTCCTTAATTTTCTTGTGCCATGTGCGGTTGCTGAGATATTGATGGTTAGAGGACAAAAAGGTCTTGTTTTGTTCTGGTTCAATATCTCAGCGAGAAGTGGTCGTATTGAACTTTTGAAAAAGAAAATTAAAGCTGAAGGAACAAGTTATCTGATTCATATAGTGGTTGAGTTGGATTTTTTTCAAGTTTTTGGACCAAAAAAATCTTTTCGGTATTCATTAGGATTGCGCGGTAGACGTTGCTTTAAATTTTGTTTACTGTAGAATCTAAAAACTAAAAACTTTAAGTTTTCAAATTCCTTTTAAAATTTCAGTACGATAATTTTTAAGCGAAATATAGCCACTTGAAAAACGTCATAAAATTTGGAGTATTTTTTGTATACTTTAATTTTTCCGCTAGTGTAGTTATTGAAGTAGTTCATTACAAAAAAATAGGCCTTTCAAATCAAAGATTTTCTTTGCGCTTTGTACAGATATGGATAAATCTTTATTGTTTTATTCTTTATTCAGATGGTTATCACGTGATAAGGTTGTCAAGCGTATCCATGAAAAATCCTTTTTACTTACCTTAAACAGTAGAACCAAAATTAGCGAAAATCATCTTATTAACGTTAAGTTACTACTATGGTTATAAGTATGTATAAGCTTTCTGCTAATATTAAAAAGAGTAATAAATAAATAAAAAAATTAAAACATAAATAAAAATAGAGATAACCACAAAAAACAACTTTCACTGACTGCTCGCTCAGTGGCACAGTGTTAGTCAGGTAAGTAGATCAAATTTAAGCGCCAGAGAAAAACTCCTATAGATCAAATTCCTTTTTCTCTGTCTTCGTGTACTGAAACAACTGGTTAAATCTTTTTTAATCCCTTAATTTCACCTGATGCTAATACACACTTTAAGCCGGCCGTCCATGAGAGCGGTTTTCCGCTCGCAGATGATAATTCAGCGTTGTGATTGGTTAGTGCAAATTTAAAATGCTTTTCCGCCAATCACAACGCTGAATTATCATCCGCAGGCGGAAAACCGCTCTCATGGACAGTAGGCTTTATAAATCCACTTTCTTTTATCCATTCATAAATAGAATCAGACCCTTCCGACGTTGCCAAATGCTTTCCATATTTTGCATGTTATAACTGACGTTTAGTAGTTTTTTCTAACTTTTAGGACTTTAGGTTATGCATTTACAATTTTCATATTTTTTATATTTTTCTCAAAATATGAGGAAAAAATATAATTTTTAATTAATTTTACATGTGATGTTCAGTTTCAATAACTCGTTTTACCAATTTTACCCCACCCAGCACCCCTTTTACTCCCCGGTCCGTAAGTTTGTTTAATGATATTTTTAAAAAACGGAATATTCTGGATATGCGCCACTTACGTTTTATTTAAAAGAGTATCTAAATATATGTAAGTATCAATAATTAAAAGAAAAAAACACTAAAATAGCAGAAAACCGTATTAAACTATTACCGATATTACCTAACCAAACCATATAATATTTATTAAGGAGGGCCTTTTAAATTCCAAAACGATAAAAGTTATATAATGCTTCTAGGTAGGTGATTATCGATGTAAAAATATTGTAAAAACAGTATAATATAGCAGTGAGGAAAAGTACATATCACACTAGTGTTACAAAGTAAAAATCACCCTAGTGTTGCAAAGTTCTCAATTGTTTTTATTTTTTCTGTAAAGACAAACTTTATTTTTTTGTGAATAATTTGTGGTCGTAGGAAAAATAGTGTACAGTACTCGTGTGAAAATGACTTTCTTAATGAAATTAGTCATTTTCCACACTTGTAATGTAATATACTATATCACTGGAAAAAGAAGAACAACTAGAACTAGAAGTTTCGTCCAGCACCGAAATGGATTTCAGTACCAAATCTTTAACAAATTTCGGGATCAAACTTCCAAATGACTTCTTAGTAATGAAAGCCATGGAGATAAGGATTTTGTTAGTTTTGCCCACGTGCTATCTTTGTTAAACTGAGTTCTTGCTGTTAATTCATTAGTTAATTCATTAAAATCTAAATATCGAAAGAAGCTTCAACTAGAAAAAGAACTCAAAGTCGCCATTTCCAATGTAGAACCCACCTTACAAAGGTTGTGTGCCAGAAAGCAAGTGCATGTTAGCCATTAGTCCTTGGATTCCAGAAATAGTTAAATTGTTTAAAGTTTAAGTTCAACATTGGACAATGAAAATTTTACAGATCGGTTTTAATAATTTTCCTTTTTAAATTTATTGCGCCCTCCTTTTAGGAACCGCTGCACTTCATAAAGTGTTGTTTCAACAGTTTGATGTATTTTCACACTTTAAATTAATGTTGTGGTTTAACTACAATTTATTTAAATGTACATGGACTCAACCGTAAACGCGACGTCAACTGAAAGGCTAACTAAACTAAAGGTCAAGCCACTTCTGTTTTATCATTATTTTTTTTAGTTCGTGTGTCCCTAAATATAAAAATTTAACAGGTGGTAAATAAATTTAATATAAATTATAAAAAAATATATTAATAAATTTTAAATTACTTAAAAGGATTTTATACTATTTGGGATATTTTTTTTACGAAAAAGTAAATGCATACAATTCTTGAAAAATTAATTAAAAAAGTTAATAAAAAAATAATTGTCTTTTAAAAACTAAGAGGCCATGATTTTTGTTGCAATATTATGGCGAGTGCTACAAAATAAAAAGTTAGTTAATACGCAAAAGTAAATAAAACATGTATAACATGTTAATTTGGTAAATTTTTATACCCTCGTAGAAAAAATAGTATACAACACATGCATAAAATACCTATTTTTACTTAAGGAGTTGCCGCACTCACCTGACGGGTCGTGGTGTCAAACTTTTCATTCGAAAAAATAGTATTATTTTATGCGCTTGTTATATAAATTGCTATTAAAGATGGTATTTTGGAAGAAAAAACAAATCTTTAAATAGCTCTGTACTAATCGACATAATGTACCAACTAAAGTATTTTATAAACAGTTTTTTTTGTAACTTATTCCCTTAACTTTAACATTAAACGGTAATCTAACTCTTCATTTAACATAGTTGGGGCTCCTTATCGATAAACAATTTTTTTGCACCAATTTTCGACAAGCAAAAAAACAAAAGTCTTTGCCTCTAAAAGGAGGCCCTCAAAACGTATTAAGGTTTACTTTGATAAGGTCAAGATCCCCCTTTTCCTAGTTTAAAAAATGTTGACAATCCAAAAAATCCTTACCCTCCAAATAGGGCCCCTTCCAACTTAACATAATATACTTTACTAAGATTGGGCTCCCCGTTTTTGTATTTTGGTACCAAAAGATGACAAAATGCCTTTACAACAACGCTTCTAAACCCTAATATGTACTTTATTTTTATGAGGGCCCTCATTTGGGGGCCTGCTTTAACTGGCGTCCCAGGGCGAACAGAGATAACAATATGTAAATGAAAAAGTTTTAGAAATTTTTACGTAGACTTCAGTGGCATACCTATATTTTATCAATGACTTTTATTTTAAAGTTTTAACACAAAGTGTTTTTTAAGACATACCCTGTATATTTTATTATGGATTAAAAGGACTCCTTAATAGCTGTAAAAATTCCACATTTCATATATTTATTTTTTAATAGTTTTGGATATATGGCCATCATCAGGATTTTTTTATAAAACAACCTATAAATTATATTACTATTGCAATATATATTGTATAAAGCTTTAACAACATATTGCATTTAATATGTCCATCTCTTATAGTTTTGGAAATATGACCATCTAAATCCAAAAATGTCAGACAATGTTTATTTCACATATATATAGGATTTGGAAAGCTACATTTCTGAAACTACTTAAGAAAAACATTTAAAATGTGATATTTTCTAAAAGGTCTTTAAAATTCCTTTTAAATGGTGATACAACATACAATCTTTTTTTAGAAACAGTCATTTTAATCATCGAACCCCTTATGATGGCTATATTTTTGAAACAATGACAAATGAAACATAACAAATTTGGTATTTTTAACGGTTTTTAGGTAGACTTTTCTACTGGTGGAAAAATATACATAGTGTTTCATTTAAAAAACCCAACTTTGTGTTATAAATTTAAAATAAAAGGCAATGAAAAAATCCTGGTACGCCACTAAATTTCACGAAACAATCCCACAGTTTACTATTTATATACAGGGTGTCCGGAAGTGTAAGGTCAAATAAAAATTTTACTAAATAGCCTCATAGTAATGCTTCTTTTAATAGGTAAACGGCTGTTCAGTAAGTCGGAATTATACAAAGTGCGACTATTTTTTTTATTTATGCATTTTTAACACTGAACAAAATTTGACATTTTGCTTTGACCGCCTAATACCTTTGTCATTTTTGTACGAAAAAGGTACAATTTATTTAAATCGATATCTTGGACCTTTTTTCATAAAATCGCATTTTAAGTCCAGACATACAAGCATTTTGTATATGTGTATATATATATATATATATATATATATATATATATATATTATATATATATATATATATATATATACAAACTGCTGGTATGTATGCATTTAAATTAGGTTAAAATAATGATAACGGAATTAAACGTTCAAAGCAAATGTCAAATTTGTCACCAGTGTTAAAAATGCATACATTAAATGAAAAATCGTCGCATCATGTATAATTACGACTTACTGAACAACCGTTTACCTATGAAAAAAGCATTACTATGAGGTTATTTAGTAATCCAAATATCATTTGTACTGTGGCAACAGTTCAGATATTATAATTAAAATGAGTTTTTCTTATGCCACCTTTAAAGGTCAATATCTCCCTAACGAAGCAAGATAGATTTTTTTATATGCAGTGCTAACATCATTTTGGCTCACTCATCACCTTTATCATATTTGACCTTACCTTTCTGGACACCCTGTATATTTCTTCTATCTTTAATAACAAGTGAGTTAATCAGTGTCTAGCCAAAGCGAATTTAAATTAGCCTTGTTTTCTTTTACCACTGAATTTGTTTAAAAAATCGTAATCGAGATTTTGCAATGAAATTTTTTCTATTGTGACGTAGACTTTTGAAATATACATAGGGCCATTTTACGTCACTGGGACAAATCTACCATATGAAACTATCTTTTGGACCATAAGACCGGTGAACAATAAAACTATCTTTTCTTTCACTATAAGACTGCAGGAACTATTTGACTAACTAAATTTAGTACGGGCATACCCCCACTAGGGGTAGCCCGTAGGGGGCTAGACTAAAACTTTCACTTTATACTTGACTTCACTTTTACAATCTACTTCTTATCTAATATTTTTCTAATTTCTTTCTCCCCCATTATTAGTACAGTTTCGGTATATATACAAAGTTGAACTCAGTATTTTGGTGACTTAGCACGTTGTGGACCCTGAATAAAATAATATGACCTAGATTCTGTTATTGTTTGGTGACAAAAAACCTTGCACTATTTTTCTTGATTATTTGTTTTAATTTTTTGGATGTGATTTCTTTAATGTCAAAATAATTAAATAAATATTAAAATAATTAAAACCCATATACCCCCTATACAGGGTGTTCACACTATCTCTTTTAATTTTCGCTCTATCCTGCAAATTTAACGAAAAGGCGCTACCCTGTACCTATGTACGGTTTGGCTTCAGAATTTTGACAGGTTCGCTTATAATATGTAACAATAAGAAGCAATTTATATAGGGGCATAAAGTAAACTTAACTTATATCTCCACAAACACCACGTGATCATAACCGTAAGTGCAATACAACAGGAAATAAGATACGTACTAGTTATAGCCGTTATTACTCCAGTTTCCTGCAAAGTTTGCAGTATGGTTGAAATGCTACCCTTTTGTTGCTTAAATTGAATGTCATCACACTAAATCGAATGCATTTAGGGCAGCATTCTGTTGTATTATTAAAGCCATTTAGTACTTGTATTATGGAATTTCGAAAGGCATAATGGGAAATGCAGAGTTGGTTTTAAAAGCTATGTTTTCAGTATATAAAGGGATGACGAAAAAGCGAATATTTGCATTTTTATGAGCGTTTAATGGTATATATAATCAACTGTTTATATACAGGGGAACCGGAAAGGTAGGGTCATATATAATGGGGGCGATAGAGTGAGCCAAAATAAGTACTGTAGGTAAAAAAAAGTTCTACCGCGATTCCAACGTTAGAATTAAAAAATAAACGTACTCAATTATAACTTTTGAAATGTTGCCACAATACCGATGATATTTAGGCAACCTTATAACCTTATACTAATGCTTCTTTTTATAGATTAACGGCAGTTCAGTAAGTTGTGAATATACAGGGTGAGGCGATTTTCGGTTTATTTTATGTATGCATTTTAGACACAGGTGACAAATTTGACATTTTGCTGAACCGTATGGTTTAATTTTCCATTTTTTTCTACAAAAATGTTAAACTCTATTTAAATCGATATCTTGGACCGGTCTTCAATAAATCCCATTTTAAATCTAGACTTGGCAAAAATGTTTTTATTACATACAAAATGCTGATGTGCCTGGATTAAAAATGCGACGTTATGAAATTGGTTTAAGATATCGATTTTAATTAGGTATACTTTTTCACAGAAAAGATGAAGGAATTAACTATTGAAAGCAAAATGTAAAATTTGTTACATGTGTCAGAAATGCATACATAAAATAAGAAAGGCAAAATTCTGGGGAAATATACGTTTACCTAGTAGCTGGCTAATACGTTTTAATTAAAATTAAAATATTAAAAAAAATGCCAAGAAAATTAGCCAAGGAAGTAATATTGCAACTAAAGAAAAAGAGGAAATAAATGGTTATATTTAAAAACACTTAATTTTAAAAAATTAAGTAGCCGGTTTATCTGGCAAAAAAGCTTTTCTTTTGGGTATGCTTACTTGAGCTTTTGGCCCAACAGAGAGATAGTGCCGTTAAACGTAGAATAGATTTTTGGTAAAACAGATGCACCGTAGAGCTGATCTTTTTAGACCTCTTAAAATGTCTGGCCCCTAATGGCTTGGTCAAAAGCTATATAGTTTAAAAATTCTAAGGTAAAATATTTAAATAAAAAAATTTAAAAATAAAATGTTTCATCTAAAAGTAGTTTTTTTTGTTGTTTTAAAACTGCATCTTTAAATAAAGAATTTATTCTAGTTTCAAAATAATGTTTTCTTACTCGTATTTTTGTTGTTACTTTTATATTTTATTTCCCACAACACTTCCACACTCTCAACAACAGGCAAAAGATACGCTTTCTTAAAGTAACTTTTCTTGTCATATCAAGAGCGTAATAAATAATTTTAAAAACAAGCTAAAACTTCTAACCAGGTCAGCTCAGACAAGAAACATGGAAAACTTTGCGTAAATCATTTGAGATACGGATCTGTCTTGAGCCAATAATTTGAAATCCCCACGGATAATAGGGTAGTAGAACATTTTTTATCAGTTTATCTGCATTTGTGTTTCCATTCATTACCAACAATTTCTCGTCCGTTGGTAAAAAATAGACAGTCATGGGAATAAGCCACTTATAAAATAAATGCATTTTTGGTTTTGGGTAGTCCACAAAGTTAGGCACTATTTTACAGTGGGTGTTTTTAATCAGGTAAAAAGCAGATTTTACCTGGGTACTTTATGATTTGGAAAAACTTCTAGTATTCATAGATTAAAAAATATACTATGAAGAAAATAATTGCTTAGCTGGTACTCTTGTAAAGCCGAAGGCGACTCACGTTTCGCGTCAGCGTTGGTCAACTGTTTTCTTTACACACAAGATATAATATTGGTTTTCTGGTTGATCAAATTTAAATATATTAAAACAATATTAATTAAATTGTTTAGACTAATTTGCAAAAAAATACAGGTTTATTTAAAAGAATATACAAGGTGTACACACCATAAATTCTCGAGGCAAAAATATGACGATCTAACCTAACTTACCTTAATCAAAAAGTGGATGGTTTCGGAGATAGAGTGTCAAAAATTTATTCTGGTCTTAGTTTTTTATAAATAATTTTGTTAATAATAGGTTTAGTGTCACGATATTTGGCTAAATGGGATTTTAGGAGGTGAGAAATATGAATTTGCTATCAATTTTATTTTAACTTTAGAGGGCGCCACCTAAGATATCCTGCACAAATTAAATAACGTAATAATATTTTTGAGCCGCTTTGTATGTAACTTTTATTTTTTAATATTTTTCTTCAACATATTCTACATAAAAACTTATACTTGGTAAATGTCGATTTAGGCAGCCCTTTCTAAGATATCTAGATGTTAAAAAAGCACTTTCCGTATGGCGAGCTCATACAGGCTATACAGGGTGTTTCAGAATATCGCGTAAAGAGTAAATCCCTACGTTATTTTAAGAAGAAAAGGTTTATATAAACCTATGTCCTAAATGACTTAACTTTTAAACTACAGAGTGGTAACAAAGTTTAATTTTTTAAAACTTTACTACCCTGTATTTTCAAAAACTAAGTCTTTTAGGACATAGGTTTATTTAAACTTTTCTTTTAAAATCACCTAAGGATTAACATGTTAAATATGGTTAGGAATAAAAATGTTTTTTTTTTAAAGTTACATACAGAGTGGTTCAAAAAAGTTATTTTGTTCATAATTTGTTCAAGATACCGCAGGTGGCGCCCCTAAAGGTATTAATTAAATTGATAGCAGATCCCCATTTCTCATCTTTTAATACCCTTTTTAGCAAAATATTGTGATAACAAAATTATTATAACCACAATTATTTATAAAAAACTAAAACCAAAATACATTTTTAACATCCTGTATCTCCGAAATCATCCACTTTTGGACCAAGGTAAATTGGGTTAGATCGTCATATTTTAGCCTTAGGAATCTGTTTTAGCTTTTTTCCGCGTGTTAGAGACACCCTGCATATGTATAAAAGTTCCTTTTCTAGCATCTTTATAATTATGAGTATGGAAGTAAAAGTTTTTATTTAACCAATAACGAAACTTTTGTTTATTATAAAATACAGCAAAAAAATTTAAATAAAAAAAAACAATTTTAAAATTTATCATCGGGTCTGCAGTTTACCAACTTCAATGAATCATAATAGTCACTTTCTTTTTTGATTAATTTTGTTTTCCCAACGTATACTTCACCACATTTACAAGGAATCTGGTAGATACAGTTGTACTGTAAATGTAGTGAAGTATACGTTGGAAAAACATAAAGACCACTATATATTAGAATAAGAAAAAAAACATACGAAGAGGTAAAACGTCAAGATCAAGGGTAGCCGAAGAGGCATGGTGAAAACATCACCGCATACAGTGGTCGGAGATCAAAATTATCACAAAGAATTACAATCAAAAAAAAAAAAAAAAGAAAATGTAAAAAGCTGCAGTAATTTTAAACAACAAAAATGTATTTAGCAAGCTTAGTATTGACATACCAAATATCTGGAAGCCGTTGCTAAACCGTGAAAAATCGGTCAAGCTTTGGTTAAGAACGGCTAGTACAAGTCGTAGTTTTGCAAGAGTAGTTTTAGTTATTACTTGAAAATGGTTGAAGATAGATACCATCAGAAAGTAGTATTATTGAACACGAAAAATTGTGGTTAGCAAAAGTTAAGTTTGCATATTCTTTTAAAAAACATTATCCAACTGTTAAGTTGGCTTGTTTATTTAAGCACTCAAATATATTTAATATTTAAAAAAAACCAACAGGCCCCCTACCTCATAGATGGTGCGGAAATGTGCTGTGTTTAACATTAATATAATCTTCGTACATCATCACCTAGTCATCTAAGCCCCGCATACTGTTTCCAACAGAGACTCAAATAAGTTCTAAAAACCAGTCGCCTTTCGTTCCCAAGCTACGAACTTATTTCTTTTTGTCGCCCAGATGGTGGGGTTTGGGCTTGCGTTCGCAACGATCTGGCTTGTGTTCGAGTTTCCAATCTTGAATCGGGTAGGCCCGATATTCTCTGGCTCAAACTTCTTCTTAGGTCTGTCCCCATATAAGAATTTCTATGTCAAATTTTCCGATTTCTTTTAACAAAGATTATTTATTTACAACTGATTAAATCTATTCAAAGGGCCTTAAAATCTATATTTCACAAACCATTAAGAAGCCCAGACCCCCAATAACAAACCTTGGTTTACTAAATGTTTTATTATTTACAAATCTAGTATGGATTATACCACAAAAGATTTACAGCAGGTCTGCTTTCCTTCGTTTCACACAGCTCAAAAAGTCTTTTGAGTTTCTGGGGAGTCCCAGATCGTTGCTTTTGATATATCCAAAGCTTTTAACTAGGCCTGACATGCCGCTCTCCTTAATAAACTTCCCTTCTATGGTCTTTCAAGTAAACTCTGTGTGTCTTTCTAGTTTTACGCCAGAACAACACTGCTGGGGTGAAAAGTCTTTAAAATGAAATAATTAAAAGTTATTTTTTCTTAATAATAAAATTTTTTTATTTAAACTCACTAACCAGAACTAACCGGTTCTTTTATAACCTACAATTATGTACAAAGGTATTATACAGTTTTAAAGTTTTTTTATCCCCAATATTAAATGAAATTTTTTAATTTGGTTTATTTATTTTATTTTTATTGTTAATATTTACTTGTTACAGGAACATGCTTTTTTCCGGAAAAATGGGAGGGTGCATGGTTTCAATCGGGCGTTCGTGCGCCGGTCATTATCGAAGGGCCCCGATTAAGCACAAAGGGCAGATGTCTAGGGTCTGATGGTGACAAGTTTTTAATGGTGGATGAGTAAGTATACACTTATTAAAATAATTTAAAATTATTACAAAAATATATTTTTAAGTAACAGCAAAAAATATATTATATTAATAAGGAGGATATTTCAACTCTATTTATACACAAAATAACTTTGCCCTTATACAAGATACAAAAGAAATAATAAAAAAAATCATTTTATTAACAGTATTGGACAACAAAGTTTTTATTATATTTTTTTATAGGAAAGCCCTGTTATTTTAGTTTAAAATAAAAATATACGATAATAATTTAAAAAGTTCTCAATCCCCCACCCCTTTTTCTTTTGTAGCGGACAAGATATTGAAATCGGGTAAAATTTGGGTAAAAGTGGGGGCACAAACCAGGTTTTTTTGTTATTGAAAAGAGGGGTTTTATTACATGTCGTTTTAAAGGTCTTTTTATTCTTAACTTTTTACCGTTTTATATTTAAAGATCAGCTCAGTCGTTCCAGAGCTTTAAGCGTATCAAGCTAAGCTCGAATTTGTACACACAGTGCCGTTTTTAAAGGTTTCTTTTTCCTTACATTTTAAATACAAGATATCGGGATCAAATAAGATTTAGATAAAAGGTACTTTTTAACTTCTTTATCGCTTAAAAATAATATCGGTTACGTGCTCTTTTAATATACTGACTGTATATAGTACAGCATTCGTCAATTTTTTTGCTAGTTTTTAAATTAATAAAGTAATATGAATAAACTTTTTAACGGTAAAAGTTAAAGTAAGAAAATACTAGTTGGCTTTTTTTTAATATTTTTTTGCTGCCAGAGTGTCAAATATTTTTATAAAATGTAATTAATTATCCTCTATTATAAAAAAAATGCTAATAAATAGGTAATTTGTTAAGTTTTTTTAGAAATAGTATAAATACTGAATTATTTTGGAAACCAAAAATAATTGACGTACAATATATTGTGCAGTTTTAATGTACTGAGAATTTAATTAAGATTTATAATATGTTAAAATATATAAGAATTTCCATTAAAAACAAAATTTACTTGCCAATAAAAAGTCTGTTATTGAGACCCCTTGCACATTTACCAATACTTTTAAAAAATAAGTGTTTACAAACAAATATCTTTTTTTTTTTTGTATTTTAAGTTTCTTTTTATATGTTGTTCAAAAACAAAGCTATTTCCTGTATACCGGGTGCCCACGAGATCCCACTTTCCTAATCGATACTGACAAAATTTAGGAGGGTTTTTAGACTAACAATAAACCATTTTAAGGTGTATATAATAGATTTTTACGACTTCCGGTTTTACCGAAAATGACTGGAACTTTTTGTTTTTAAATGGGACACCCTATATATTTTTTTGTTTTTGGATTCTTCAGATCAATTTAAGGTGAAATATAATATTTTTAAAACAAATTTTTGTTCAATTTTATTTTTAAATTACATTTTTATTTTACATCTAGAGTGCCTTGATCATTCTTAAGTCCCTCCTCATACTGTACTTACTTTCAAAAAATACGAAATCGATTTTATCTTTTTAAGCTTTACTTTTTTTACCCTAGCTCAAAAACCAAAATAGGACAATATCATTTTTATACCATTTCTAAATAAAGTAGTTTAAAGCCAATGTAACGATGTAAAGCACTACGACACTTTACTTAATTTTCTTTTAAAAAACAACAATTAATATGTAAGCAAATTATCTTTTTAATAGTGAACGGCGTGCGTCACAATTTATCGTGGTTGCCATAAAAACAGAAATTAATAGAATTTGTTGTAAAAACAATTGCTTTTGTTCTGTTAAAAGTCTAAAATATAAAAACATAATTTTGTGTTTTTGATGTCCTACAATGTAAAAATAGTTTTAAAGTAAATTTGGTACTTGGATAATTTTTTATAATATGTATAATTGACCTTTAAATTGCGGTATACCATAACACCCTTTTCAATTTAAGATTTTTAAGGATGCTCTCACTTTATTCGTGAAGCTAGGCATGATTAATAAGCGTTTAGATTTTGTACCGAAGCTCAAATATTGACATATATTTTGTTACCCATACTTAATTTGATGATAAGATATGGATAGGCTTTAATTTAATGTCAATATTTTATCTAACCGTTTATAAAAAATATATTTTAACTCCAATTATATGAAGTTAAACCTAAAATTCAAAATACCAATTTATAACCAAATACGCATTTTTGGTAAAAAGTAAAATTCTAGGCTAGATTTCATTTATTTTTTAAAACATCACACAAAAATTAATATAGACATTTTTTGACAGTAACTGTCTCTGTAAATGATTTGCTTTAATTGTGCATTGCAATTAATAGCTTTTATTTTTTATGTTTATAATAAAAAATGATATTAATTTGCGATGCAATCGATTGAGTTATTTATATGCAGGAGCTATCGGCAAAAGTGGGGTGAATTTTATTGGCGATTAATAACACATACTATTCTATTAAGCCTTTTTACAAATACCAAGTTATTGCCTAAGAACGTATTAGCTTATCTGATCAAATAATTTTAAAATATGTTTTTGGTTTTACCCTAATACCAGTTATTTATCAAATTATTTCAACTTATTAATTAGTTCTTTTAATAAAGTGGTGTTTTTATGTTTTTTTTTCCAAATTGTTGGCCTTACAAACAAGTGTATTATCCACGTAATTCTTATGAATATTATTTTGCCTTTTAAACCTACGTAAATAGTATTTGTTTGAGTAACCTGTAATTTTTTTATTTTTAGTATTAAAAAAATCAATTTCTTATAAAAAATTTTGCTTTGTCTAAAATGGTAAAAGCTATGATTGAAATTGCCCTGTGATATCATTAAAATACTATTTCGGAAATGGAAACAATAAAAAAAAATTTTTGAAAAATTCTTAATTAAAAGGTAATTAAAAAAGTCCCATACATTTTTTTATTTCCTATCATTACTTGAAAAAATTACATAAGTGTGAACTAAAATTATTTTTTTATAAATAATTGATTTTACTTTTTATATGCATACAATATCAAGTAGAGTTAAAGTGTATGTACATAAGTAGTGGCACGAAAATGAACAAGTTATTTAACAAAAAGTTAAAAGATTTTTTTTTCACTCTATTTAAATAAGTAGTATAAAAATATTTATAACCGATTTTCTTTATTTTTACCTGTATATTATGTGGTAACTTTTTTTACCGCTTTTATTATAAACAAATATATTTTTTAACTTTAAAAAAACATCTTGCTTTGTAACAACAAAATTTTTTTCAGAAACCATTACCAATAGCAAAGAAAAATAGTAAAGACTTGATTACTTTTTTACGCCTTTTAATCGGGTAGTCCAAAATCTGTTTCTATAATTTTTATCAGTTATATTTTTGCGATTTTAAACCACTCTTTATATCCTACGACAAATTTTACTATAGCTTTTAGCATTTTAGACGAAGCAAACATTTTAACAAAGATTTTTTTAAAATGTTAAACATTATTTTTTTACTAGTATAGTTAAGTCCATCCGTGGACACACTGTATTTTTAATTAATGTCTCGAAAAAAAACACCGGAAAGTCAAAATACACAGTAACTTTAATATATTCTTAACTTTAAAAGAAAAGCGTTGAACAAGCTGCTTGATTTATTAATTGCTATGGGTATTTTAAAAATAATAAATTAATTGACCTTTAAAAAAATTGACTGCACGACTATTAAAAATATTATTTGATAATAAGAATTTCCTTTCTATAAGGTTACGCAAAAATAAGGTAAAAAAGCTATATAGGTTATTTAAAATGTTTACAATTCTTTTAAAAAAGAAATCTAACCCTACTGCACCTATTATTTTGTTCAAGCTTTGTTGCCACATACTTTTTGTGATCTTTTATGTAAAAAATGTTTATTGTTTAATAATAGTCCTTACAGCTTTATTACTGTGTATTTAGTTTTCTATAGGAAGATAAATTTGTTATTTTTTAAAATAGCCATAGTTTATATGAGATTTTAATTGATTAAATTTAGGGAATATATATAATTAAATAAACGAGGGGTTTTGTTTAAAATATCAATTTTGCCCTATATCCGAAAAATGAAAACAAAATTGCGAAAATATGATAAAAACTTTTAAAAATCAAAAGCTGTCTACGAAAAACCGCATCTTAATAAATCAATTTATTTTAAAGTTATTTTCAATTAAATTTGGTCAACACATAGACGCCATCCTGTTTTATAGGCACTTTTAAAAAAACAAAGTAATTTTTAAAGCCAAAGTGAACCAAGTTCATTATTTTGTTGTAATTTTGAAAAAACAGCATTTAAAGATTTTGCACCTATTTGTACATACTATACCAGGTGCCCACGAATTACTATCATGTATCATGCCTGTTATTTTCAAGAGTAGTGTTACATAGTTTTAATATTCTGGTCGGATCTGGATAGAATGCAGATTTCTGTGGCGCATCCGGTATACCCGGAAGTGCTCTCAACTTTGCTACTTTAAATGGAACACCCTATTAATTTTTCTAAAAAACAATTTAACAAGTAATTTAAAGAAAATACCTGTACCACATGTTATACCTAGCTTTAAGAACATGGCGTTTAAAAATGTCATGTTAACCGCCATTTTCATTAATGTGTTGAAAAAGAAAAAATTATTACAAAAAAGGGCTTGGGCGATTTTTTACACGAAGTTAATTAACCCTATATTCTGTCACCGTAAAAATAATTTTAATAGAAACCACTAGGGTAGGGCGGGGCTAGTTGAGCAATTTTTTACTTGATCGGTTATAGCTCCTCAAAAATAAGTCTTATTGGCTTATAATGCATATTGATGGATTAGCAATTTATTCCTTATTAATAGTGTCCATAGTAATTTCTTCCTAATAAGTCGAATTTAGGAGCTACATCTATTTTAATGTAGATAGTCAAGTATGCCCAACGTACCCCATAGGTGAGGTAAGTTGAGCATGGGTATGGGGCTAGTGGAGCACTTAGAAAGTATAGTTAAATTATGGCTTAAATGTTAGATACGTTTACAGTAAAATACATTTTGACAATTTGCTTTTTATATTTATAATCTTATAGTGACAAAACAACAAATCTCATTAATTAATCAGCAACGTGCCTAGCTTGAACTATTGAATTTAATACCTATCAATTCATCTTCGTTTTTTAAAATTTTTAGGCAGTTTTATTTTGCTTCTCTTGTAAGGCCTTTTGTATCTGTTAAAATTGTAGCTTTTCTTTATCTTCTGTTTGATTTGGCTCCTTTTCTTGGGTATGGTCAAACTATTTCCAGAGAGAATTTATAAGTTAGATAGGTCAGGTCGTTTTCTTTGTTGCTTGTACAAAGTTCTGGTTGCAGCCTCTTTTAAATCCTGAGTAGACTTTAGTAGTTTCTGTTATAAGTCCGTATCCAAAAAAAAATACATTTCATACTTAAAACCGTGGGGTTAGTTGGGCAACTGTAGCTCAACTAACCCCAACTTAAAATTTTAAAGGAAAAGTAAATTTATTAGAAAACCGGTTAGAATTATATCCAAAATCTTTATACATATTAAAACTGCAATAAATTTACTTAAGATTAACACTTACCTGATTGAGAACGGAATACATTTAACTATCACAGATAAAATTTTCCGGCTTGCAATTATTTTACTTTTTAATCACAAAATAAACAATGCGCACGGATACTTTTCTCGATCGCCGCGTCACCACTAGTGGTCGCACAATGAGTTCCCCTCGCGCAACCCCTTCATTATGCTATTTGATGCTTTCGCGTGCGGTCGATAGTTTTTGAGATATTTTGATTGCTCAACTTACCTCTATGCTCAACTAGCCCCGCCCTACCCTATCTTAAGTTTCAAATTTAAACCTAACACTTACGTCTCAATCTTTTTGTTTGCTATACCCTATCTCTAAACCTAATAGTTTTTAGGATATTAATAGTTAAAAGCCAAGATGTCTTAAGAATACCAAAGAAAATATCTTTTTAAGGTTTTACCATAAATAAATTAAAAACAATTAGGTTAAGTGATGGGGTATAATAAACAGAATAGAATTTATTTAAATTATTAAAGTTCTTTATTGCCGAAAGTCAATTTCTGTGGCCCTTTCGGTAAAACCGGAAATTGTATTTTTGCGATAGGATATAAGGCTCATTAAATATATGTAAAAAATCGCATTAGCATTTTTTTTATCATTTTAATAAATTAATAAAATGGCGCTCAAAATTACATTTTCGAAGGTCATTTTCTCAAAAACTAATTAGGATAGGTCGGTACATGTATTTTCTTGGAACTGCCTGTAGAATTTATTTTTAGAAAAATATAAAAGGTGTACCATTAAAAATAACAAAGTTAAGAGCACTTCCGGTTAAACCGAATGTGCCACATAAAATCTGAAACTTCAAAAATCTGCATCCTATATAACTATAGATCCTACCAAAATATCAGAACTGATTACCACTTCTTAAGAAAATAACAGACTTGAAAGTAATTTTGTGGGCACCCGGTATAGAATGCTTTGTATAATTTATTTTGCTACAAAACAAAATCATTACCCATAATAACAGAAACGTTTATACCAGTGGTTAGCTAAAGAAATATGTTTTTATTAATTTGCTATAATTTTTCAGGAAACAAACTTTGAAGGCGGTTGTGATATTATTGCCATCTATTGTTAAAAATGGTAATATTGAATCAATTGTGGCACACAAAATTTATACAAATAACACCCAGTTTATGTAATAAAATAAAAAAAGGAAACAATTTATGCATTTGGTCCACTTTAGCTTTAAACTCCCCCACTAGAGTTTACTTTAATACTAATCAAACAAAGAAACTTAAATCTACAAAATCATACGAAGGCAATTTTCTTCTGGCAAGTCATAAACTTTAAAATTTACCTCGTAGGTATATTTTGACTGCACGCAAAACA
The DNA here is from genome assembly GCA_014170235.1 of Listronotus bonariensis. Taxonomy (NCBI): domain Eukaryota; kingdom Metazoa; phylum Arthropoda; class Insecta; order Coleoptera; family Curculionidae; genus Listronotus; species Listronotus bonariensis. Next base: position 27,976 of record JACEGR010007668.1, read on the forward strand.
GTAAACTTTTAGATCCCTGGAAAATTCAATTATTGGCAGCTTTCCCAACCGCAGTAAGGCACATGAAATATTGTTCAAGGACGGCCAAAGCAAATAAATTCATAGGCTCTCACGGCATTGGTGTATATTGCCGAACAATATTGCCAAAATACGACTAGAACAATCGTGGACTTGAAAATAAAATATTTTATAGTTTGGATTTATTTTATATTTTAAATTTTAAGCAAAATAAACATAAACCAATAATTCATTTAAAGTCTAATTTCGTGCATATTTGGTAATATTAGTAGTCGCACACGGGACAGGGGGAGTTATTGACTCCACCGTATGTTTTTGCTTTAACTTTTTACATTTAAACTTTTTTAATGTGTTTTATGCTTATAACAACAAAATATCATTTAGCTTTTTAAACAGAATAAAATTAAGAAGTTTATTTAACATTTTAAGAAAATTAAAACTTTTATATATTATGAAAACTATTCTGCTCTTACACAATATTAAAAAGTTATGATTACTTTAAAAGAAATAAAATAATAAAATATTTAATATTAAGTAATATTAAGTTACAATATAAACAAAGGTTCATTAGCTCATCTGCATCCTATATAACCATACATCCTACCAAAATATTAGAATGGATGATTATGATTATTGTATTGTCTTATGACTTTCATACATGTTTCTTTAAAAGTGTATTCGTGATAAAATTAATGTTCGCTTGGAGAACGTGTTTAGAATGGATTGAATTGCTTACTAAAAAGAGTTTTTTTCGATGATCTAATTCACAAATGTTGTAAGTGCAAAAAATAAATCTTATAAATGTGGTTAAGGGACACTAGGCGCTCCAGGTCTTGGTACGCTCACGGACCGATCTAATATTTTTTTCTATGACTGCTATAAAAAACGCACGTCATACAGGATCTAAAAATGACTTATTTCACGTGATGTAATCTAATAAATTTACTTTTCCTTTAAAATTTTAGGTTGGGGTTAGTTGAGCTACAGTTGCCCAACTAACCCCACGGTTTTAAGTATGAAATTTTTTTATTTTTCTTTTATTTTTCAAGATACGGACTTATTACAGTAAGACTACTAGAGTCTTCTCAGGATTTAAAAGAGGCTGCAACCCGAACTTTGTACAAGCAACAAAGAAAACGACCTGACCAATCTAACTTATAAATTTTTTTCTGGAAATAGTTTGACCATACCCAAGAAAAGCAGCCAAATCTAAACAGAAGGTAGAAAAAAGTTGCAATTTTAACAGATACAGAAGGCATTACAAGAAAAGCAAAATAAAACTGCCTAAAAAGTTTAAAAAACGAAGATGAATTGATAGGTATTAAATTCAAGCTAGTTCAAGCTAGGCACGTTGCTGTTTTATTAATGAGATTTGTTGTTTTGTCACTATAAGATTATAAATATAAAAAGCAAATTGTCAAAATGTATTTTTATTGTTAACGTATCTAACATTCAAGCCATGATTTGACTATACTGTCTAAGTTCTCCACTAGCCCCATACCCTTGCTCAACTTACCCCACCTATGGGGTACGTTGGGCATACTTGACTATCTACATTAAAATAGATGTAGCTCCTAAATTTGACTCATTAGAAAGAAATTACTATGAACACTATTAATAAGGGATAAATTGCTAATCCATCAGTATGCATTATAAGCCATTAGGACTTATTTTTGAGGAGCTATAACCGATCAAGTAAAAAATTGCTCAACTAGCCCCGCCCTACCCTACTAAATTAAAGATATTTGGTTGATTAACTTTAAACCAAGAATTAACTAAACATAAATTCTGTCTTTAATTTTTCTCAACAGAATAAGATTTTTATTATTAATATTACCAAAATTTATAAGCGAAATACGGTAGCACATTGACATAATATATAAATAATGAAGTAATGTGGTAAAGCTAGAATAATGAGACCAGCAACAATAGCTCCATTGTGGAGGATAATTTACATTATATAACTAGTTAACTACATCGACAGTTTATTACTAAATTGCTTTGTTTAGGCCCCGACGAAGTTTACCTAAAATTTTAGCATAATTAACCTCGAATTTCGCCAGTAATAACTTCTTGTTTGCTTTAAATCTGACATTTAATTTTGTTATTAAAATATGGTAAATGTGGTAAAATTTTCGAAAAAAATAAAACGTGAAGGGAGTGTAAAGTTATAACTTGAAACCCGATACATGAAATTTTTTAAACTCGCGTGCGAAAAAGGGTACTTTTCCGCACTAGCTCGAAAAAGATCTTTTTAACGCTACTTTGCCGCACTAGTGCAGTAAGCCTTATAAGGCGATTCTCTTAACGCTTAAAAACAATATTCTTTTTCACTAAATTGTAACAAATATTTTTTTAAGAAATTAATTTTCCTTAAAGCCATGGGCAAAAAAAATAAAAATGTTAATAGGTATACATGGTGGCTCACCATATTCGACACGGTCTGTAGCTGGATAACCATGGGGTTTTTAAAAAGTAAATACTGAAACATATACAGGTCGGATAAGACCACAGTATAAAATTATTATAGTCTATACAGGGTGTCTAAAAAAGTGTGACGTATCAAAGTTATATTTTTTAAATAGAAAACCCTATATTTTATGACGGTTTTAGATTCTACTTTAAAAAATAGGTCAAGTTTGTTCATAGTACTAAGTGTCTAATTTTATTCGTTTTTGTGATATTTGATTTTTTTGAAAATGCAGAGGTAAAATTAAATTGATTTTACTTTAACACTTTTAACACTTTAAACTTTAAAATATGTAACAAGATTTAAAAAAGTCTGCCATATCATACGTAGGTCAAATCAAGATCAATTATTGTACAGCGTGATCAAAAAATAATTTTAATTTTTCAGAAAATCAAATAGCCATATCTCTCTTATTTTAAATGGAACACCCTGTATTTTTTTACGTCACATGATGACAAATAAAATACTCTTTTAAATGGTGTATAGATTGCCTATACCTATCTTTTGTGCTTTTTAGTAAAATCTGTTTTTACAAATTTTTAGTCCAAATGTTTATTTAAATTAAAGTTGGCTGTGACATAGCAGCCATTAATATTTTTCTTAAGAAAATAACAACGACCATTTATTGATTACTAGTATTTTAGTCAGTTTAAAAGAAATTTTAATGATTTTAAATTAAAACCCTTCTTCTACAACAACAAGATTATATAATACTGGTAGGATGTGAAAAAAATAGTTGTCTAGTCTAGAGTCAATCCTGAAAAATATTCCAGGAGAAACCATCTGATAACCTTAATAATTACTTTAAAAATTCGACACAGTGATTATGGATAATGGAAGAAACGAGTTATAGGTCACAGAATGTCGTCATAACTGACCAGAGGCGTTATTAGGATTGTTTAAAAACACAAGTTTTATCATTACCACATTCAGCTGAAATAAGTGTTATTGGAAGTAGCATTATAAGCAACTAATGAATTTTTTTCTGTGAATTTTAAAAATAGTGGCAGATAATACAAAATCTTTTAATTTTATGCCTTTTTCCAACAAATTTACATTTTTCAATAACGGCTTAGTAAATAGGCATAGTAGCTATATCACAGCCTACTTACATTTAAATAGACATTTGGAATAAAAATATGTTAAAACGGAATTTACTTAAAAAGTATAAAAGATAGGTATAGGCAACCTATACACCATGTGGTGTAAAAAAATACAGGGTGTTCCATTTAAAATAAGAGATATTGCTATCTGACTTTCTAAAAATTGAAATTATTTTTGATCACCCTGTATAATCTATGATCTTGATATGACCTAAGTATGATAAGACAGACTTTTGCTAAACTTGTAACAAATTTTAAAGTTTAAGGAGTTTATATTGTTAAAATAAAATTAATTTAATTGCGGCCCTGGATTTTGAAAAAAATCAAATATCACAAAAACGAATAAAATTAGACAGTTGGTACCTTTAACAAACTTAAATTATTTTTTATGTAAAATCTAAAACCGTCAAAAAATTTAGGGGTTCCATTTAAAAAAATATAACTTTGATACGTCACACTTTTTGAGACATCCTGTATAGAGTAAAATAATTTTATACTGTGGCCTTATCTGACCTGTATATGTTTCAGTATTTAATTTTTTTAAAAGCTCCATGGTTATCCAGCTACAGACCGTGTCGAATATGGTGGGCCACCCTGTATAGTTAGGTCTATCCATGGACACATTGTATTTCACAAATCTATCCTTAGCTAAAATGTGTTCACCTTACAATTTATTTATGGAAGACTTTCAGATATCTTTAATTAAGAAAAGAGGGCAAATATTTTTGGAAAATGTGTAATTTGCCGATAAATATTGATCTAATTTACGAAAAATCTACAGATAGAGGATTCGCTTTTGAAACTTAGATGGTCTCTGGAGGGGGAAACTAAATTTTTCTGTTTTGTTTCGCCAATTCCAAAATAATAGTTGTTTTGTCCTTGTATTTAAGCATTTAATAAGCACTGGCGTAGATAAGGGTTAAGGGGGTAGTTATCCTCCCCAGAAAGGTAGAAATTTTTTAAGGGTAATAAGAAATGTCGAGTTTTTAAGTTGTAAGACCTTTTAATTGCTTTTAGGTAGTAGTTTATGTACATAATGACATGTTTTTTTTAAGATGTGAACTTTGTTTTTAGAATTTTTTTAGCCGATACTTTGCCATAAAAAACAACGATGAGATATCATATCACATATCATCATTGCATTACCCCCCTAGGAAATATAATTATTTACGCCAGTGGTTATAAGAATAATTAGGAGTGAGGAAAACGAATTGAGAAAGGAACTGGGCAATCTATAAAAAATGTTCTATTATATTCTATTCTATTTTTTTTTCTTGGTTTTGGTCCCTTCAGGTCCAATTCATCACTCTCCCCTTCCGGACTATGCTTTCCAGGGTTTGGTCGGCGGAAAATCTGGATAATCGAGCTCGTAGCTCCCAGAAATTCCAAAAGAAAACAAATAATTCAACAATCGATGCAATGCATAAATTGTCGGCTGTCAAACCAAGATCTGCTACTGGTGTTACGTATAACCTTCACTTTCACTACTGACAGTTCCCATGGCACGCCCATCTATTTCCCGCCATTTGAGAAATACCTCGTGTTCACCACCAAACAGGATACCATCAGCTTATAGGAATCTTCGCTCACAGCGCTTAGATCCAGAAGAAAGATGCCGTCAATTTAGCGTGAATCTTTCCTTGATCACCGAAGGTAAAAAACGTTCGTACGACACCTGTAGCCGCCACTCCGGGAAGAACTTTGTAGTCCTCTACGCACGTCCGCACTGTCCGGAGGTCAAACAAAGAGTCATAAAAAATGTTAGGGTTATAAAAATACCAATCCTTTCGCAGAGGGTCTTGGTGGATAACACTGTGTAAAAAAATTTCCCAGAATGTTATATTTTATACTTGCTTAGATATTTGAACAAATTATGCATGAAATTTAATTTAAACAAATAAACTTGTCAACGATGTAATTATAATATTCAAATATATAATCAAAGTAATTATAGAGAAGGGAATAAAGCCATTATCCGCCATTAAAATTACAAAACGACATTTTGCATTATAAATACATAAATACGATAATAATATCCAATTTACCTATCATCTCTGGTTGCTAAGTCCTTTGATGTTGCCATATTAATTATTACCATTATTTTGTTATATTATTTATTATCATAAACTAATAAAAAAAGTTTTATTTACATTTTTGGTGACAACAAAATTAATTTAATTATAAACTAATTTTTTCAATGCGTATTATGAGCAAATTTAAACGCTAGACTTTAAAAAAACAAAGAAAAATAGTTATTTACATTACAAGATGCGAAAGTTTACTTTTTGGTGTTAGGTGGTTTTTAAATGGCCGAGGCGGAGCCGAGGCTATTTAAAACCTCCGAACACTTAAAAGGCCTTTCGCATCGTGTAATTATTGTATTTTTTCTGCTACTGTTCTATGTATCGCATAATTTAATAATCATTAACATCATGTTTTAATAGAAATATCAGAGATTTTGAAATTTTACCTGTTAAAAATTAATCCATAGCAACACATTTATTGTTGACATTGTCTGTCATCAGCACTTGTCAGATATTGAATTATTGTTAATTTAGTATAAATCCATTCCCATTTTAAAATGTTAAATGAATATGAAAATGGCATCCAAAAGGTAGCTGACCTTGCGTGTGCCTCACTTCTGCCAGACAAATCTAAAGAGAGGTACCATCAAACATATAAATCGTTTTCTGAATGGCTTGCTACAAAAAATGTGGGGCGGATTGACGAGAATGTGATGTTGGCGTATTTTCAAGAAAAATCCGAGTCTTTATCACCACCAACCCTCTGGTCTGTATATTCCATGTTCAAGTTAACAATTTCCGTAAACAAAAATCAAGATATTTCGGAGTTCAAGAAACTAGTTGCAAGGAAAAATGAGGCAAAAAGTCAAAAAATTTAAAAAGAAGAAATCATAAAGTTTTTACTTAACGCGCCTGATCAAAGTTACTTAGCAATGAAAGTAATAGCCATTATGGGAGTGGCTGGGGCATGCCGGACAGACGAAATATACAGAATGAAGCTAAGTGATGTAGAAATAAGAAATGACGTGGCTATAGTAAAAATAGTGGAGTCTAAAAATAAAGTTAAAAGAAACTTTGTAGTAACCAACGATGAAGGCTCAGTTCCTTATGTCAGATTTCTACAGGAATATATTAAGCTGAGACCAAGGAATGCTCTAGATGAGCGCTTATTGTATCGTTATGAAAGAGGTAAATGTGTTAATCAAGTAATTGGAAAGCACACTATTTCAAATGTACCTAAAGAAATTGCGAAGTTTTTGAAGCTTGAAGACATCAGTAGATACACTGGCCATTCTTTTAGAAGAACGTCAACTACGTTCCTTGCCAATGTTTCGGATGTCGATATTTTGGACTTAAAAAGGCATGGAGGTTGGAAGTCTTCTTCTGTTGCGGAAGGATATATTGCTGAATCCTATAGTAATAAGGTGGAAATTTCAAACAAGATTTTACACGAAATTCCTACCAATATTTCCTCTAATGAAGTAACAGTGAAAAATATGAATATTAACGTAGTTAAAGGTGATAACGATACCCCAACAACAAATTTAAAAACTGTTAATTCAAGTACCTATTATTCCTCCAATTTCTTTTGCTAATTGCTCAAATTGCACAATTACTTTTAATGTCAATACCTAACCTAGTTTTTTAAAATATTTTGTCATAAATTAGTTACTTTTTATAAATAAATCCTAATATTTCCCACAAGCATATTTTCTTTTTTTTACTCTTACTTTTTGTCCAGGCGCTGAAAATATTACTTTCGTAGCTAGCAACGCTTAGCAACCAGGTAAAACGAAGGTTCTCTTTCGTTATCATTCGCGTTGCTAGGACCACAAAGTTTTCTTATTTATACAGTAGTAGAAAAAAGTATTAATATTGAAACTTGGGGATTAGTAGTTATTAAATAAATTTATACAGTGTATCTACGAAAGGTGGCGTAATATGGAAACTTTTTTATAATAAATTTTATAAAAAAACAATTGTTTATAAAAAGTTCTACATAGTCCAAAACCTAACACTGTAAATTAAACAATGTTTTAATATACTAATATACACTCCTGGACAAAAAACTATGGACAAACAAAATTTTGATCAAATTTAATCTTAAATATCTTTTTGGTGTTTTGACAGACTTTTAAGATCTTTTGGTCCAGTGGTATATAATATGGAGATTGCAAAAGTTTTATAAAATTGGGTGTTATACAGGGAGAGCCAAATATTGTATTTAGCCCAAATTTTCGAACACCCTGTGGAATAATTAAACATCACAATTTTTTATCAGTTTAGTGGGCAAAATGCAACATATGGCTCTCCCCTGTATAACACCTAATTTTATATTTTTTTTGCAATTTACATGATAAATAATAATCTTAAGAGAAATCAAAAAACCTTTAAAATTTTTCAAAAAACCAAAAAGTAATTTAAAATTAAATTTGAACAAAATTTTTTTGTCCAATTATTTTTTGTGTCCAGGAGTGTATTTAAAAAATATATATTTTTTTTAAATTAAATAATTTTTAAATTTATTTATTTTAATAACTACATAACAATAAATTTGTGTTGTATTTATTTTCTGGACAAAAACATTCTAAAAACAAAGATTTTAAATAATAATGATTATTAATGTTGTATAACCCACCTTTCATCTCTAGCTGAACTGTCATTTGAAGTTGCCATATTGTTTATATTTCTAAATTTTTAGTCCATAAAACAACAATTAACAACAAAGTTAATGTCAAAAAAAGTTCACCACTTTCACTTCTCATTGCCAAGTCCTATGGGAATAGGATAAAAAACATAACATAAACATAACATTTCATAAATGTAGTCCTCAATATTTCAAACAATATGTTAATAAAAACATTTTAATATTAACTGTAATTAACAATACTTTTGGTAATTGTCATTTTTGTCAAGTTATTTAAAAGTTCTGTATATTTAGTTGACACTTTTTTTATTATTTATTTATGTAATTTTTTTAATTCTTGTCTAATTTTTTTACTTTTTTGCGCAATTATTTTATAAAATATAAAAAAATGACACGCACGTTTTTTTTTTTAATTTTTTGACTAATATTTTTGGTAGATATGTCGTGTTTTTCGTGCTGTTCCGATCGATATCGACACAGACCCGATCGGAGCGACGGCCAGCGTGCAACTAGCGTCTTCGGCGTCGCGACGGCTTTAGCGAAGGTGCATTGATGGCGCGCAACAAAGGTATTTGAGGTTTGGATTATTAAACAATGGTTTAATTGACTGGTTAGTCAATTAGACTTGATCAAATTTACTTATGTCAATTGTCAATAGTCAACAATGGGTAAATTGGCGGTTTGTTGTCTAATATTAGCTTGTGGGGTTAGTGTACTGCTTATTATTTCAGAATATAGATACCGGATCTTGTGCTGTATTAGTAAACATCAATTTTTTAAATAAAATATCATGTTTGCAAAATTTTGAAAAATCAGTGGATATGACACTTAATTAAACAATAAAAATTAGCACCTTTAGTATCAAAAAGAGAAGTTTTGGTCCATAAAAACACTGATACACCCTGTATTTAAGTAAAGAAATTGTTTTTATTGCAATAAGTTTTGATACGTTTTAAACATTGTAATAAAACTTGGTATTAAAGGGTTTTTTACATGAACCTTTAAGATCTCATATTATTTAGGTCCCCTCTAAAATTCTACTGTTTCCAACATTTTAAAACCGCCCTTCTTTGACAAAATGCCGCCTTTTTGTCGCCCCGTGCGAGTGCACCGGCTGCACCCCCGGCCCTACCAGGAACGGGCCTCGTAAAAATACTACTTTAAATTTCCCTATTTTTTTTTATCTTTGGACAAACCACGAAGGCTAAAAGCCTAAATACTAACGTACCGTAGGTGTCTTAAGCGAGGTAAGAAGGAGTTTGTTGACACGGGACTTAAATATTTGAAGATTTGGGGGTAAGGAAAGACCTCCGCCGGCAGCCCGTTCCACATTCTAGAAAAACAAACAAAGTGGGAAGTTCGGGGCCTGTCCAGTTGGACTGTATAGGGGTGCCTACGCGCGGCACCACGAGTTTCTCTGTTGGGAACAGTGAGTGAAGGAACTATACTGGACAATTCTTCAGAGCAGAAGCCATGGAAGTACCTATAAAAAGCGATAAATCCCCTACAGCTCAACGATGGGCAAGAGAGGGAAGCCTTTCTGTTAGTAAAGGATCATTAATGAGACGAATAGCTCTTCTTGAATGGAATCAAGAATGCTTAGAGTTGTGGAGGACGCCATGCCCCAGATATGAGAACAATATTCCAAGGGAGGTCGGATTTGGGACACATTCATATAAAGTGTATAAATTAGAAGGGAAAAATACTTTTTGGCTCGAAAGAGAAATCCAAGCTTTTTGAAGCTGCCGCATGCCGTGGCTATAGATACAATGTGTTTATGCCAGTTAAGGTTACTTTCAAATGTGACGCCCACAAGATTAAAGGTGTCTTTGCTCTGTATAACTTAGTCGCTTATGAGTATTTGATGACTCTTTTCGCGACAAGGAACATGATTATGTTTTGGATGCATTAAAATGGACAAGATTTTTGACACCCCAATCCAATATTAAATTAAGATCCTGCGAAAGAGATATCTTCATCGCTCTGCGTTTTTTCCAAATCAGGTTCAGTGATGGGTTTAGGAACCTGAAAACTGGAGTGAAGGTTACTATCGTCGGCGAAACTATGAATGGAATTAGTTGTGGACGAGAGAAGGTCGTTGATGTGAAGAAAAAACAATGTTGGTGTCAGAACTGAGCCCTGAGACACTCCAGCATGTATTTGATGAAAACTTGAAGAATGGCAGTCCACAATAACTGATATACGTCGATCAGATGGATAACTAGAGAGCCAAGTACAGAGTTTAGTTAAAAGACCTATACTACAAATACTACTTTTTGTTTTTTAGTATATGTAATATATAATTTGGACTAATTTCCTTTCAAGGTAAGCCAATAAAACCATATTTGTATTGTAAATGTAAATTTAAGATAAAAAAAGAAAACCAACAATATTAAATAATGTAATACGTAACTGTTGTCATATTAGTTTTTAGATAAATACACTGATGAAGGCCAAATGCCGAAACGTCTGTAAAATTAATAAAATGAAAATCTAAAGACAATTAAAGACCTTTAATTTTCAATTTGGACCAAAATCCCAAGAATTTACACTAAGAATATAGTTGAAGGGTTCAGAAAACAAATTTTTAAAATATATATATATATATATATATATATATATATATATATATATATATATATATATATATATATATATATATATATATATATATATAACTGATATTAATTTATTCTTGGGTATAGGTTTATATATTAGTATATTAAGTAAAACGCTTTGATTTGACGTTTCGCCCCATATACTGGGCTTTTTCAAAAATTTTTTTTTTTATTCAGTACTTTTAACCTCGAAGAATCATTCTAATAATCTTACTGTAAGATATATATATTATATATAGCAATTTTTTTATAAAATGACATAAAAAATATTTTCCTAAAGTTTCGTACCGTAATTGGAAAACATCCTGTAAAGTAAGTTAACAAAATACAATAAGAGAAAAAAGATAAAACAAGTAATTTGTTTTATTCAACCAACTTTAGACTTGCATTTCAATCGTAGAGATCCGCATTAGCCTTATTTAAGTACAACCACATTTTTAGATGAAAATCCTAAAAATCCCCGAAACACGAACAGGTGAAAGCTTTCTCTGACTAAGCTCATTTGCCGAAAATCTGGCAAAAGCTCCGTTTAGAGCGATAATGATGCTATCTCTGCCGATTCATTTCCTGTGCTTGTTTAAAAGTCCTCATTCCATTGTGAACGACTTAACCGAGATTTTGTTGCCAAAGACTTATCCTGTAGAAAATAAGTTAAGGAAACTTAGTTCTCTATTTATTTTATTAATATTTAGTAAAAATAAAAAAATTTTAAAAAATTTCAACGCCCTGTATCTCAAAAACGAAGCAATTCCGGACTCTTGTTTATATGATCTTTTTCCTATTTTTTAATGTTAAACCCGCCCCCGGGTTTTGTTGACAAATATTCTGTAACACCCTGTATATATATATATATATATATATATATATATATATATATATATATATATATATATATATATATATATATATATATAAATAAATAATGGGCATATAATGATTAATCAAAATTAGGAAATTTAGGTCACAGGTTGTTGGGCTTAAAAATGTCTTGCAAATTCATACAATGATTGAAGTTTCGTTAGTAATTTTCTTAAGTCTAACTTAAATTATTACATTTAGAAGAAGCAAATTGTATATGGACAATTATAAAAAAAACAGTATATTTATAGACAAATTCAATCATTTAGTAAATAATATAAATAACATATATATATATATATATATATATATATATATATATATATATATATATATAAGCAATTTTTTTATAAAATGACATAAAAAATATTTTCGTAAAGTTTCGTACCGTAATTGGAAAACATCCTGTAAAGTAAGTTAACAAAATACAATAAGAGAAAAAAGATAAAACAAGTAATTTGTTTTATTCAACCAACTTTAGACTTGCATTTCAATCGTAGAGATCCGCATTAGCCTTATTTAAGTACAACCACATTTTAGATGAAAATCCTAAAATCCCCGAAACACGAACAGGTGAAAGCTTTCTCGACTAAGCTCATTTGCCGAAAATCTGGCAAAAGCTCCGTTTAGAGCGATAATGATGCTATCTCTGCCGATTCATTTCCTGTGCTTGTTTAAAAGTCCTCATTCCATTGTGAACGACTTAACTGAGATTTTCTTGCCAAAGACTTATCCTGTAGAAAATAAGTTGGGGAAACTTAGTTCTCTATTTATTTTATTAATATTTACTAGTTACTCTAGACTTTAGATAGGTACACTGGCTGGCAAAAAATTATGTCACTCTTAAAATTAAAAAAAATTCTGTTATAAGTTAAAATTTGACAATTCTTTGTGTTTAAAAGTCCTCATTCCATTGTGAACGACTTAAACGAGATTTTCTTGCCTGACACTTATCCTATAGAAAATGAAGTTGATGGAAACTTAGTTCTCTATTTATTTTATTAATATTTACTAGTTACTTTGGATACACTGGCTGGCAAAAAAAATGGGAAATTCTTAAAACTATAAATTCTTTTGTTGTTTCTTCGCTATAAGTTCAAATTTCGACAATTCTTTGTGTTTAAGAGTACTCAATTCCATTGCATGAACGACTTAACCGAGATTTTCTTGCCTGAGACTTATCCTCTGTAGAAAATAAGTTAAGGAAACTTGGTTTTCTAATCTATATTGTTAATATTTACTAGTTACTCTAGATACACTGGCCTGCAAAAACTTAGGTAACTTACGACTGTGATTTTGTCTTATTCGTTGCAAGTTTGAAACACGGCAATTCTATGTTTTGTCTGTTTTAGGTTACCAACTAAATCAATAGTGAATATTAAACTGAAGTTGAACCACAGTAAAATCATGAAAAAAACCGTTAAAACTGTATTGTTTGCATCTACTTAAAAAACGAAATCAACAGAAGTGTTTGCATATATTTAAATATCAATCTATATCTTATGAAGAATGAAAAAGTAAATACTGATTTTTCGTTAACTTTAAAATCGGTGAACCACAGGCAAAAATAAGGTTATATGTCGAAAGCGCAGACGCAAGACAAATTTCTATAAAGAGGCTGCAAAATCTCTGTCTAAAACTGCTGCCGTAATCGTTATGTTTAATAACGATAACCATAAGGTGGCCAAAAAACGTCTGTTATTTTAAGAGGTGCAAAATGTCTCTAAAATCACGAAAAAAACCGTTGGGAAAAACTGTTAGGCATCTGTTTGACACCTGTTAGGTTAGAATACAAACCCTGAACAAAATTGGTTTAGGTGGTTGCATAAAGAATATTAAATTACGTTACGCAAGTATGCTTTTAATTTTTTTTGAACATCGACGTATATTGTCTCTCGTTGCATATACGGATAGGTATAAGTGTGCAAATTTATGGTGTGGCTTTGTGTCTCTATTGTCTACAGTCCAAGATCCAAATTGAAAGCGATCTTTACACAACACTGAAGTGTTGGACTCTTTGTTTGACCTTCGGACAGTGCGGACGTGCGTAGAGGACTACAAAGTTCTTCCCGGAGTGGCGGCTAGAGGTGTCGTACGAACATTTTTTACCTTCGGGGATCAAGGAAAGATTCACGCTAAATTGACGACATCTTTCATCTGGATCTAAGCGCTGTGAGCGAAGATTCCTATAAGCTGATGATATCCTGTTTGCTGGTATAAACACGAGGTATTTCTCAAATGGCGGGAAATAGATGGGCGTGCCATGGGAACTGTCAGTAGTGAAAGTGAAGGTTATACGTAACACCAGTAGCAGATCTTGGGTTTGACAGTCGACAATTTATGCATTGCATCGATTGTTGAATTATTTGTTTTCTTTTGGAATCCTGTTTGGTGGTGAACACGAGGTATTTCTCAAATGGCTGGAAATAGATGGGCGTGCCATGGGAACTGTCAGTAGTGAAAGTGAAGGTTATACGTAACACCAGTAGCAGATCTTGATTTGACAGCCGACAATTTATGCATTGCATCGATTGTTGAATTGTTTGTTTTCTTTTTGGAATTTCTGGGAGCTACGAGCTCGATTATCCAGATTTTCCGCCAACGAAGCCCTGGAAAGCATAGTCCGGAAGGGGGAGAGTGGTGGATTGGACCTGAAGGGACCAAAACCAAGAAAAAAATAGAGAGAGAGAGAGAACACTGAAGTGTTGTGTGTGTGTCAAGTGTTCAGAACACTGAACAAATCACAGAGGAAATATGTATGACAGATGACATATCTTTAAAAACAAAAGACGCAGCGCCTATAAGAATAATTGAAAGCCCTACAAACATACTCAAAAAATCACCATTTTAAAATTATGTTAATTATTTGTTCGCCAGTGTAGAAAACCCTATATAAATAATTAAGATTTATGCTCGTAGTAAACAATTCCTAATTAGTTTTATTTTACATGTTCTTCTCAGTGTCATAAAAACACGGTAATTTCGAACGTTTAAATGGCTCTTACGCAGTTCGGATATTTTTCCCAAACCCATTCCTCTCCCTGTCAAAATATATCACGAAAAAATTACAATTTTAGACATGTTTCCAATAAATTCGTGTTATACACGTCCATGCGGTGGGCTGTCGCATCTGAGACTAATTTCCTCGACACAATATATTCGAACATTGCCACCCAGGAAGAGAATATACCACAGTGCATACTAATACATCTATATAGGACTATATTTCAAAAATTTTAAATATGTACAGGGTCCTTATTACCTTGCACATATCTATGCTGCATCAATATAACATTATACCTGAATATATCGCAAAATAAATACAGGGTGATGCAGAAAAATACTTTTTAAAATTAGAATTTTAGTAAGCCCAGTGAGTTTATCAAAAGCAATATCCTATCTAAAATTGTATTGATATAACCAAAGAATACCAATCCATAGAACCCCACAAGTGAGATTTCAGCGTACCCTAAAAATTTTTAGTACCTACCGCGACCAACAGATGGTGAAAGTAGTACGATGTCGCTTTGCTAATACGATTACCATCAGAATCAGTGAGGATATACGCAAAATTTAATAAAAATAAAATTCCCGATAAATAAACCCAGTATCCATAAGATTATTAAATTTATTATTTCAGAATAGGATATATCGATGCGTTTTTACAAAACATCGTAAGCGACATTCGCCAATTTTACGAGAAACGATTTTTTCTTCCCATCGCGTTATTTTTAAAGAAAAACCGAGATCTGAATGTTTTTATTTTAGATTTCTTCTTAATTTGAATTACAAAACAAACATATTTGACATTTAATGTCAAAATTTTCAGAATCTCCTAAAGAGAGCTAAAAATTTTAAAATTCTAAGCCTAAATAGAGAGAGTTAATTTAAATTTTTTTTATTTTTATTTAATTTATCTTGACAACGGTAGCAGACTTGCCACCAAAACGTCGATTTTTAGTTCTCTATTTACTTGCTTTATTTTTTTTTTTTTTTGGTTTTTTGATACTATTAATTTATTTTTTGGCGTGTACCCAAATAACTACCATGCGAAAACTCCCAATATAATTTTATTCGTTTCTCGTTGAAATACCGCCAGTTAGTCATTTCAGTAAGCTTACGTGTCTCCCCACCGCTAATGTTACACAAGGCGAGGCTTCGACCGACGCATTTAAAGCGCAAACTGGAAAAATGACAAGCCTGCCGCTAGGCAGCGCTGAAGCCTGCCGCAAAAGCGGTACGAAAATTTTAGCATGCCATGGTTTCTCTTATCCGTAGGTATGTTACTTTATGCTAATACTTATAAATATTTAGGGTAAATGTACAATTTGTGGCATTTTGTAGATTAATAGCGGATTAAAAGAGTTTTTTTGTTGTGGAAATATTGTGTCTGCGGAATGTGTTTCTTCCACCTCCTGAGTTGGTTTGGTCAAGGCAATTTTTTTTTAAACATGAAATTCATGAAAATCCTTCATTGCGACTTGCTAATATATGGTTCATTTTTAGACTTTCCCACTAGTGCGGTAAAGTAGTGCGGAAAAGTACTTTTTCGAACTAGTGCGAAAAAGTGTCCCTTCAGAATTAAAATTAGTGCAA
This sequence comes from Listronotus bonariensis, assembly GCA_014170235.1. Classification (NCBI taxonomy): domain Eukaryota; kingdom Metazoa; phylum Arthropoda; class Insecta; order Coleoptera; family Curculionidae; genus Listronotus; species Listronotus bonariensis. The sequence continues at coordinate 44,310 of JACEGR010007668.1, forward strand.
AAAGTTTCGCATGCGAGTAGAAAAAAAAATAAAATGTGAAACTGCACCATTATTTTATAGCATAAAATCACCACCTTTGAAATTGATTTTTAAATCACCCTGTATTTTTAGTAGATAATCAGGAAGCCCCTCCTGAGTGGTACACTCAATCACTCTGTATATTTATTTATTTATTTCACATTTATTACTTAGAATAACAATCCAAATGAATTTAATTAAAAGCACAGAAAAGTTCGATAATGAATACGGTGCTAAATTTTTAATCCGATCCGGCAAAAATAAATTTCGAGAGCGGCTCTCAAAAAATTCCGACTGTTCAAAAAGTTCGTTATTTTTAATAAAGTGTGGAGTGCCTATCTGAAAATTGGCTTCATTTTTTGATAGAATGTGTGAATTAAAACAAGAAGAGTTTTTTCTCTTTTATGAGAAGTAGGTATTGTAATCGCGCCTTGAACTTTATCCAGATCGTTTAAGCTCCTATTTTTGCAGAACACCATGCTTAAGGCTGAAGAAATATAATATTATTTTATAAAGTAACTAAAAAAATATAAGTTTCTAAAAATGGCAGTTAATGTATAGAATTTTTAGCCAAATAAGCGCCGTCGGCATAATCTACTAGTAAAATAACCCCTTAAAAAAGACCAATAAACACGATTAACGGTAGTCGGAAGAGCAGGGTCTTATTGTGAAAGTAATAATACGATATTGTTCCTTTGTCTTCTGTAAATTATGGTTAATAATTTTATTGCAAGGGATATTCTTATCTTTAAGGGTTTATTTTATTAGTAGATCATGCCGACATAACATAAAAGTTTAAACAGACCATACGCGATAATATTAAGTGACTTTAATTTTGAGAAGTTGGGAACATTGTCATTATTGAAGCAAATAAGCCGAAAATATCGCATCGTTGTTTAATGTTTAAATGGTTTAATTGTAAATAAACCACAAAATCAAGGAAAATTAAATTAAAAAAAAACACAAATATGTTAACAATTCGATATTCGAAAATATTATTACATACATTTTATATTCTGGTGCGCATTATGTTACAACAGACTACTGACAGTTCCCATGGCACGCCCATCTATTTCCCGCCATTTAAGAAATACCTCGTGTTCACCACCAAACAGGATACCATCAGCTTATAGGAATCGCTCACAGCGCTTAGATCCAGAAGAAAGATGCTGTCAATTTAGCGTGAATCTTTCCTTGATCCCCGAAGGTAAAAAACGTTCGTACGACACCTCTAGCCGCCACTCCGGGAAGAACTTTGTAGTCCTCTACGCACGTCCGCACTGTCCGGAGGTCAAACAAAGAGTCTTCCTACTACAGACTCCTTAACATATACCCGTTATCTAAAACTAAATCCATTGGACGTCACTAACCTGCAATTTGCCCTGTTGCCAAGTTGTCATGAGAATCTGAGTTTTGTTGAAAAGAACAAAGCATTTTTCGGTTAAAGAATTTGTTGACTTTAGTCATAAATTTTATTAAAAAAATGAAGTAATAACACAAAAATAAAGAAAGACTAATTTTATTTTAAAATATCCAGGTACTACAAATTTAATATAGAAACATGGATTTATCCACTAAAACGCTGAATACCTATTAACTGGAATTCATTGAAACTAACTTCTCTTACTGCAGCCACAGGCAACAAAGGTCCATTATTTTCGCGTTCTTGCTCAAAATTACCTATTAAAGAAGCAACCAGCTTCTTGCATCTACTGTTCGACTGCTTCGTCATTTTTATCTATGTTTGTTCTTAAAAGATTCAAATTACTACGGACACAAAATTTA
>JACEGR010007669.1:0-46085 GCA_014170235.1 Listronotus bonariensis
GCCTCCCAGATTAACCCATTTTGTTCCACCTTTTTATGATTTTTTTTAATCCAATAAATATGTTTGCATATACATTAAAATTTTTTATTGCTATCAATATTAAAAACACTTATTACCATATAAGTTGTTGGTTGTAATTAAAAAAAAGAAACTTTACCTCTTCAAAGCTCTAGTAAACCTAAAATAGTGAGGTATTTCTTTTTTAAAGCAAGTATATAATATGTAGAATACATGGTAATAAAAATACATTTTAAATATATTATAGAATATTGTTTATTTTTTGCAAATAATTGCTGGTGCGTAAACGCACGACTGGTATAATATGTGAAACAAAACCAAGTTATTGCAATTCTCAACAAGATTAGGATGCGTAAGCAATCGCTGATCAGTGTATTGGTTACAATTTAGTTATATTTCTTTTAATATGCAGTTTTGAATATTTTTGTTCAACTTGTCCATAGATGTTAACAAATAAAAAAGTATAACATTGCCAATAAAGAACCCATTTTCCAGGTAGATTTTAAATCTTATATAGCTTTGCGACTTTTAAACTAATAAAACAATAATTTATCTGCTGCCGATATAAATGAACAACAATATGATAATAAAGGTCACCTTATTATTGCTCATCCTAATAAAGCCCGAAAAAGGTGTTCAATATGCCATAGTCACACAATTTACATTTGTAACAAGTGTAATGTACATTTACATACTTCATGTTTTGTACAGTATCACCAAAAATAAAACCGTATGTTACCAGTGGTGAGTTCACGCACCATAAAATATATCAGTGTTTTAGCAAAATTTTATGAATAAAATAATTTAGTTTTAGTATGTTTTTGTGAGACTAAAACGATCTATGAATTATTTTTGTCAAAATTATTAGTTATAACTTATGTTCCCCAAAATAATATTTTATGTTTCTTTCCAATGGTTCGTTTACGCACCAGTATTTTTTGGTATATTCTATTTTTGTATTATTTTTTTGACATATTTATGGTATATTTAAATAAATAATTACAAACAAAACTGTTGTTTTTTACTTTTTTAGTGCTTGGGATAATACAAGTTAACGGGACATATGTTCTACTTTCAAATTTTAAAAGGAACTACCGGCATTTTTATCTATCTATTATCTCATTTAGATAATAATAATATGTGATAGTCTAAATCTAATGACACCCAACATGTCATTTTTGTCATTTCGGTTGTTAAAATTTATTTATTTTAAAATTTAAACTAGAGTGCCACAATTAAGATAAAACGGTTTATTTTAAGTCAAGTAGTTATGAAAAAAATTTTCTAACGATTTCTCAGGACGAAGTCAAGGTTTGCAAAATCCGATTTTTGGTCATACCTCCTTTTTTGAAATGAAACGAGAATGGCTTAATAGCATACCCTAAAAAATCATTTTGTCCGAAAACTTTTGTATCACATTGGCGGTATTTTAAAAAGCGGTTTTAAAGCATGTAATAAAATAGTTCTATACTAAACATTGTACGAAATAACAATATATATTTTACAAATTAATTATGTAAAAGTTCTATTTGAAATACTGCCTTTTTGGTACCCAATTATTATGAATAAAATAAAGTTTCGGGATATACTAACGAGCTACCCTTGTTCCATTTGAAAAAAATGAGTTATGACTAAAAATATAATTTTGCAAACTGTGGCTTGGCTCCAAGAGGTCATAGAAACCAAAGAAGATTAATTGTATTTTTCCATGGCTACTTGACTTAAAATAAACCGTTTAGGCTTGATAATAGCACTCTGGATTGAAATTTAAAAAATTCAACTTGTGAAAACCAAAATGTTAAAAAACGGCATGTGTGGTGTCATTGAATTCAGAATATCATATTTTATTAAAATAAGATAAAATATACCAGTGGTGCTATTTAAAATTTAGAAGTAGCACTCATTTCCGATTAAACCAGAAGTACTAAATAATAAGTAATAGTAACCAATTCACAATTATGTCAAATATCGATATACCAAATTTAATTTTTTTACCTTAAAAAGTAAAAAGTTATTGGAAAAAATACCTGTGGTGAACAATTGGTATAAACGTTGGTTCAAAAATAAACCGTCAGGAAAAAACTATTATTTCCTATCTTAAAAATAAAAGAAATATTACGAAACGCCTTAAGGTCGATTTATACATATCCCGGCCGTGTCCGTCCCGTGTTATGTCAGTGCTGGACAGAAAAAATAACAATATACATCTTATATGAAGATATTAAGAGACATGTCCCGAGCGTGACCTGGACGAGGCCCGTCAGTTCCCTGACAGAAGTTAATACCAAACGATATTTTTGGTTTCGACAATGACAAGACACGGATCGGACATGGACTACTTCTCTGTATTTTCTGAATTCGCCTTTGGCTCCTTTATTTTTCCATACAGGGTAAACACTTTAAGTTTTTTGCTTTTACCTCTTTTGTTGTTGCTATTTCTGTTTATCCAGTAATGAAGCCAATATGGCCAAAATTTTCTTCTCCTACCCGCCGGAACACTGCCGCAACTCGGATATTTATAAATATCACATCAAAAATACCCGCAACTGACACTGAACAGACACGGCCCGGATATGTATAAATCGACCTTTAATAGGCAAAAACAGGTAGGTAATAGATTGTTTTTATAAATAAATTTTCTTTCCCGGCCTGGCACGTTATGATTTAGGTACATTTTTTTTTGGTTGCAAATATGTACGCTAATAAAAAAATTCAAGAAATAATAGAGTTCGTTAATAAACCAGGCCATCTAAATTTATTTAATTAAGGCATTGCAAAAGTTATTTTTAAATTAGGTAAACAAAAACAAAAATTCGTTTTTTACCTTTCACGCAATTTTAAAATTAGCAAAATTATTTAAAAATGGTATATTTCATACAAGAAAAATTTCCTTAAAATTTTGATTTTTATAGCATTTATTATTTATTTAACAAAAACTTTAGTTACGGACCCCTTTTACCGTTCTTACCAACTAATTACTAATTATTAACAAGGTTCTTTTCGTAAGTAGCTTCATTTTGACAAGTCGCCTAAATTTTTTCCCTACAACAGTTTTTGTTAGTGGTAGCTTACAGGGGTAGCAGGAATTAAGTGTGTTGATTTGACGAATATCAAAAAATTATTACAAACCGGGGTTTTCTTTGGTAGTTTTTAAAATAAATATCTAAATAAACCAAAAAATATTTGTCCTTCAAAATGTAAGGTTTCATCTTAGTGTCTTCTACCACCAAAATGTTTAGTTAACGATGTCGTGAAAAATAACTCCTAACCAGCTGATTTTTTTCTGTTAATTAAATATTATTTATGTAATTAATCACCAACATTGTTTACAAATTGCGAGGTACATCATACTGTTTTTTGACACCAACGAAAATTGTTGTAAAGAAAAAAGTTGGTCATCTCCTCATATAGATACTCACAAAAAATTAGCTTGTTAGTAATGACTGGTAAAAATGGTCCGAGGATTTTAGACTACTTGATTTTGACTTGACGAAATTTAAAATTATGTACTTTGTTACAAAATTTTTATTTTTGCACATAAACATACAGGAAAATATTTTATAATACCTATTTATCGGTGCGCCAGGGTCAAACAGTATTGAGAAATATCCATAATGAAAAAAAGTAATAGTAAACACTAGCTAATAAATAATTTTAATCTAAATAATAGCATTTATGGTTTTCTTTGTCTAATGCCACACTTCATAAGATTAAAATTAAAACTGTTAATCTTACATGAAAGAAAATTAATAATAAACTTTAAGACGTTTAAAAAAATGGTTTACAATTTTTTAGTATCAAAAAAATGCTTTATTTAAGTTAATTCATTTTATTTGTAAGTATTTTCTTTTAGATAGTTACAAATAAAAAGCAAAGAATTTTTTTATACCATTAATATTTAAATTTTAAAGTAATTTAAACTCAACAAAAATTTTAATTTTGATATCAGTTTTACGACCATATTTCTTGATAATTGTAAGGATTTAGCAGTTATTACTGCGAACGCTTGCTAAAACGAAACAAATTGCAACAATTAAAGAATGTCACAATTATTTTTAAGCATAAACTTCTCTTTTTGTATACATTAAGAACCTTAAACTAAAAAAAAATTAAATATTGTGACGTTAGGAATTTTGAAATTACTACTTGACGTCACTGGGACTATGTACCATATGGAACTATCTATTGGGACCATGAGACCGGTGGACCATCAACACTAACTTTACATTTTTAAAAACCAACTTAACTTATTGAACTAATTAAATTTAGTACGGGCATATCCCTAGGGATAGCCCGTACGGGGCTGAACTTAAACTTTAACTTTATACTTTACTTCACTAACTGCTTGTTATCTGATAAACAATCAATCCCTGTCTTAAAATTTTGTTCTCTTTAAATATTAAATTTTTCAGTATTTGTTTTGCATTTCTAGGCAACTCAACTTGTTTAATGTTTTTGTTTTATTATTATAAGAGTAACCTAGAAAATTGTTTGATTTCTACTTTTTAAACCTTGACACTCCACGTATTGTTTTATGTACCAAATTTCCCAATGTTAAGTAACCCAATTATATTTAAATTTCCCAAAAATGTATATTTTTAAATTTCCCAAAATGTATACTTTTTTTATACTAGGTGTTCACATATGCCCCTTCCCTGAAAGCGTTGGACCCACAACGCTATTAGAAATCAGACAAATTTACTTTAAACCTTTAAAAAAATTAGCAATATTATCGAAAAACGATAGTTCCATATAGCTTACAAATATTTAAAACCTAACATTATGTTACTTATTATAAAAAATATATTTATCGTAAATAATCTTAACGATTTATTAAATTTTTTGTTTTTTCCAATTAATTTTTTTTCAAAAAATGCACGAAAAAATGTAAAAATAGTTTTTTTCTAAAAAATAATTCATTTAGGTTATATTTAACATTATGACTCTTTTTTTGAAATTTTAAAAATTCTTCCGGATAAATTATCTAAAATAATTATTTAAAAAGTTCTAGAGATGTTTTTGCTGAAATAATTAGTTCAAATAAGATTTTAGCTTAATTGTTAAAAACCTTTTTAAGCTTTTCTTTAAGTAGGTACTTTAAATAAATATAGTTTTAACGGTAAGATTATTTTTAGACAAAAAATGACCTAATTATTGTTACTCATAAATTGTATTTTTTTTTTATTAATCTTTAAGTTTACTAGATATTTACGTACTACACAAACAGCTAAATAAGCAAAAAAGTTTGTGTTATTTAAAATTGACCCGTTCTGTAACAATAAAAGTGAACTTGGCCTTGTCTCGTCAGCAAAACGTTGAACCATTAAAAAAGTAATTCAATGATTTATTTAATATACCAGTGGGAAAGAAAATAATTAACTATGTTTTACATGTACTATTAATTAGGTGACTTTTTTTCTATTTCATCTTTTGCCCTTTTTTAAATTTATTGGATAGTTTAAAAACAAAAAAAAAATATCTCTTACATAAAAAGAAAATCAAATTTTTTAAATATTTATACTTAGAAATTAACCTAATATTCTACATTTTTCTTATACTAGCCTTTATAAAAAAATTGCGTCCACCTTGCCTGCCTGTCCATGTCTTTGATGGTGCGTTCCATTGGCCATTTGTCCCGTACTTCTCCACGTACCATTGTCTGCCTTTCATTCCCATTTTCTTCTTCTACATCAGGTTACTGCAGCCGCGTGCTCAATTTACCCATATCCTAAGCTTTCTCAGGGCCGCTCAACTGTCTTGTACCCCACCATTCAAGACCATACTTCAGAGCTCTTCCCCATACTAGAGCTGCGGCTTCCAGTGCTAATGCAGCCTCATGCTGCTTCTGAACTCCGTCTTCACGACGTACCATACAACTTCGACACAAATAAATATATTTCCATATTCTTCTTTATCACCTCTGGCTAACTCCATTTAGCCATATTTCAAACTGAAGATATACCTTATCTTCCTTTTCTTGTAGCTACGCTGCTACCTCCTTGCAGCTACGCTACGCAACATATTTTTCCCCATCTTCGTCCTTTCACACACATTTCTTCTCCGAGGAACGGGACGCCTTTACCATATATATGGTATTTTCTTCCACAAATAAACTGAGGGGTAGGAAGGGCGTACCATAAGCGACTTTTCCTATCGCTTCACAAAGGGCACTGGAACTGGGGCGGGCACAGCTTACCATAACCGACGTTTCACAAAGGTCACTGGGAACGGGGGCGCCTCCACCATATGTGACGTTGGACATTTTGAAATACTACTTGACGTCACTTGGGCAAATGTACCATATGGAACTATCTATAGGGACCATGAGACCGGTGGACCATCAACACTAACTTTACATTTTTAAAAACCAACTTAACTTATTGAACTAATTAAATTTAGTACGGGCATATCCCTAGGGATAGCCCGTACGGGGCTGAACTTAAACTTTAACTTTATACTTTACTTCACTAACTGCTTGTTATCTGATAAACAATCAATCCCTGTCTTAAAATTTTGTTCTCTTTAAATATTAAATTTTTCAGTATTTGTTTTGCATTTCTAGGCAACTCAACTTGTTTAATGTTTTTGTTTTATTATTATAAGAGTAACCTAGAAAATTGTTTGATTTCTACTTTTTAAACCTTGACACTCCACGTATTGTTTTATGTACCAAATTTCCCAATGTTAAGTAACCCAATTATATTTAAATTTCCCAAAAATGTATATTTTTAAATTTCCCAAAATGTATACTTTTTTTATACTAGGTGTTCACAATATAAAAGGTTTATCAAAAAAAATATATATATATATAATTGCGTATCTATCACTTCTGATTCAATTTACATCTTTTGTCCCTGTGTTAAGCCGTGTCCTTACTTAGTTACATGTTACAAAAACTTGTTACTGATACGTGTTAAGAAAACAAAAAACTTGTTGCTTTTTGTAAAATTTAAGAAACATGTTAAATAACATTGTTAATAACAATGTTGAGTAGCAAGTGAGGACGTGGTTTGCTACTCAATGCTGTTACGGTGTTTTAAAAATTAAAAAAGTTCTTTTTCAGACGTTTAGGACATATGTTTATATGAAGTTTTTTCCTTATTTTCTGTTGTAAAATCGCCCCGTAAAGTTTGTCGGTTGAGTTACTGGACACCCTATATGTATGTAGGTAATTTGATTGAAATTGATGAAAACTTGGATGTCTATTGGCGCCTAAACGGTAAGGTTTATCGACTTTAATAAAGAGTATCTTATTTTTAAGTTTGTGATTGTCTATAAAATGGTGCCCTCAGCTTTGCAATATCTGTCAAAATAAAAAAGTTAAATAAATTTTAAGTTTTATGAAAAGTGCTCTCTGACGGTATTTAAAAAAGTACTTGTGTCTTAAAATTTTAGAATCTGCAAAGCTCCATTTGTGTGCCAATCAACTGGATTAATTAAAAAATAAATGCAATATGGTGAAAAAACCAAAATAAAAATTGAACTTTGACGGCTTGTAACTCGAAAACGAATGACATTTTGAAAAAAAATATATAAGCTTTACCCTTTTTTTGTCAAGTAGAATCACTCCCTTAAGTTTCGTGATTGACTTTTGAATCACCCTGTATAGTTTTAGGTATCCCTAAATTATTAACTTTAATATAAAAAATGGCCACGTTCGAAAATACTAATCTGACGGTTTTTTTGAGCTCTCTGTTTCCTTTACGTATCTCTCAAATTGTCAGATTAGTAAAATATACACTGTTTAGCATGTAATTAGCTTACCCGATCTTAATCTGACGTGCTTGGCAATTTCTGATGAAGATAATTTGTTGTTTATGATCGGCCCTGTATACGGAGCTCATACTTGGTGGAGGTACTTAACCGGGTACAAGTTATCCTCCGATATATTACTCTGCCGTGCTATCGTAAATCCCGAAATCCCCTCTTGGGCTCCCCTATATACCATAATAAGGGTCCAACTACGATATTAATTTTGGGGCTCATATAATTTATTTTATTTAATGTATGGTAACTTGGGCAAAATATGAGGTGTACTCATAAATAATAAAATTAAGTTCTTTTTGCTTTTTTTTCAATGCCAAAATCAGCTTTTCAAAAAATAATTACAGTTATATCAATCAAAATTACATTTAAATGTTTTATTACAAGTTTTTTTACTGGGCAACTTTTTTATTTAATTATTCACACATTGAAGAAAAATGCTTTAAACTAAAAATATAAATTAGTCAAAAAAAAACAATCAAAGGAAAGTGACAATTGGATGTTTACGGTATATTTGAACCCCACGCTCCTACATAGGCGATAATATAGAAATCCAGGGCAGCCCAAAGAGAAAAATTAAAGAAATATTAAAAATATTAGAAAAGATCTATATAGTTTAAGAAGTAACTTTTAATATTGAGTAAATAAAAACTGCCAATCTCGTGCAGTCATTTAATACCGGTTTCAAAAAAATCGTTTTTAAATACTCTACCCGTAAAAAAATACTAGCTGCCAAAATCAAGAAGGGTGCCAACCGTACGATGTTGTAGGGTGTTCGTTAATTTTTAAATTGGATATTGTTTTACAAACACCCCTCAAATTTTAAATTCAATGTTTTTTTAAAAGAACGTATGGGGTCTGTAAAAAACTGAAGTGCTTAAGCTTAATTTGATGTCATGTAACTATGAATCGATATTTTTCACCTAAGCTTGCTTAGATAGTGGTACGTCTAATCGTGAATTATTTGAGAACTATCAAATTTTCAGGAGAGATTGTAAAATTTCTGCTAGTAATAAAAGTAATGATTGCAGATCACTAAGAGCTATAAGAAGGCTTTTAAGCGGTACGTTATTCCGAATAGAAAAGCGATGCTGTAGATATATGGGTCACCCTTTATACCAAGGATTTGACGTAAAGTTCACTTATGCTGCCTATATATTAGTCTTAACCTATTTAAGCAAATACAAAAAGCTATTAAAGGGTTTTAAAAATAAACAAAGGCAAATAACCTATTTTCTTTATGTAAATAAAAAATCCAATTCGTATGTAAAATTTACCTGTCACATTCAAAATCCCTCCAACCGTTTCGGGACAGGTTGGCTTTTGGACGCAATGCAATTTTTTAAATTTAATTGACTGGAAATGTTCTTAAATTATTGTATGTCGCTCGTCTCGGTCATCGTGGTCTTGAACGACAGACGTCGAGCAAGAAACATCCGGCGAACACGCGAATTAACATATAAGGATGTGTGCGCCTGACATGCTTGCCAGACAAATCCACCGAATTGCATGTAAATACTCACTTTAAACGTTGAGCAGTAGACATTCGTCAAGCACATGCCTGAGATGAATCCACCGTACAACTTCGTACTTGAATAGAATGCTAAAGATTGCGTTCCTACCTTTCATGAGCCGACAAAAAATTAATTATCTAAAGTAACAGGGGGCAGTGGCGTAGCTACTATGGGGCTAGACAGGGCAGTGCCCCGGGGCCCTCAAGCTCAGGGGGCCTTTGAGTTGATAGGGGCCTCCGGTAAAAAGTAATTAAGAAGAACAAGAGAAATGTTGGTGGAAAGGAAAAAGGTGAAGACATTTTTTTAGTTCCTACTTTTGTGGGCCTCGTATGTATGATAAATGTGGGTGCAAAGAGGTAAAGACTCCTTTTTTTGTTGTCACTTTTCTTCGGTCAAATTAGTGAATAAGTCAATTTATTTCATTTCCTTGCCAGGGTATTTAGGGCTCTATTTTCCTTTTATGCCCCAGGAGCCCTGCTCACCTAGCTACGCTACTGATAAGGGGTGACAATTTTAGGGGCATTTATTGCATAAAGGTAACCACAGTCCATTTTTTTATTTTTTAACCAATTTCCGATTGACGTTTTTAAGTGGGCTGTGGAAAAAAAGGTTATTTTTACCTCAAAATATGCCCATTTATACTAAATTTTAAATTACTGTAGATTTATAGTTATTTAATTTTTGTATTGTATGTTTACTGTATAAAAAGGTACATCGAAATAACTCAGGTGTGTATAATTAACGCATTTACCTAAAATATTTACTTACTGTAAAGTAAATGCAAAATTGTCTGAAACAAACTTCCGATTTTGTAAAGCAAACATTAGTGCTTTAATTGGCAAGACTTGTAAAGTTTTCGCTTTAAATAGGTATTTTTGTAAGGCAGGCAAATATTTTGCAAACTCATTTTGAGTTAATGCACGTTTGCAAAACGTGATATGCCTGAATACTCACTTAATATAGAAGCAAGAATCCTTTAATAAAATCTCTAAACAGTCTTCAGATTTAAGCCACTTACTAAGTTTATTAGGTGATGTTGCATCTCATGTCTTCAAATCTACCTTTAAAATATATCACATGGTAAAATTAGGTCTTATGAGAATATTAGATAGGTTAATGGTGAAGCAGTTTACTTGCTAAAAACCAATTTAATATAGGCATCCTTAACTATTATAAAATTTATGTAAAGGTATAGATTTCTGCAGTAAAAAAATTGTTTTTTTTATTTAATTGATATCTCTAAAACGTCAAAATTTTAGCATTTTAACCCTAAACAAAAATAACCTTTGTAAAACAGTACGAAACTGCGAAATACTTGTTTGTTCGGAATTAATATTCTTGAGATGTATAAATTAATGTTAATGTTAAATAAAAAGCTACATAGGCAATGCGTAAAAGAAAACGGTCTAACGCAGGTAAAGTAAATTGGGTAGAAATTAGACGAAGAATGCTGGCATGTAAACAAAATGACGCAATATTTTCACGTTGTTGAGGCTTTACGGGCCTATACCAGTGTGTCCGTAACCGGTGGCTAACCCCTATTCCTTTTTTTTATTTTTAAGATATTAAAATAACATTTAGTTTGTAGGTATGTCACATAAAAATGCATTGTTTCACCTATTAAGCTGTTTCGTCACGTCCGGTTTAACTGGAAAACACACCAACTTTCTTATTTTAAATGGGATACCCGGTATTTTATAACTTTTTAAATAGAAAATGACATTTCGAGTACAATGACACTGCATTTGCAAAAATGTCAAAAAGCGACAAATTATGGAGTAGTCTAAGAAAAATAAATGTAATTTGTTTTTTTGTAGCCTCTACAGAGTCGTCTAAAGTTTGGAAAGTCGTATTTTTTGTCCAAAGTCAGTTATTCTTTTAAATGGATCGAGGGTGGCTCACTGTAATAACTAAAAAGAGTATTTTTTTTACCGACAATTTCATACATCACAATCAATATTTTAATTAAAAGTATAGCAAGAACATCCATATTAACTAATTATTTTCCCTAATAGCATTAACCAACCTATCAACTTGTTTCTTTTGTAACACTCTCAATGGTTAATTAAAATAGAAAACATATAAGCAGTATCTCAATTAATAAGCTCTTTACAATAATCCCGGCTAGCTGTGGAGCAATAAAAACAGTTAGGGGAGAATAGGGTAGTGGCCTACCAAGAAAAATAAATTGGAATAAAAACAAAATTTTTACCATTTTATTTTTATTTATTTTTTTTTTTAAGTAGAATGTCTTGCCTTTATTATTAGAGTATTTTTTAATTAAACTTATAATTAAACACAACCAAATATTAAAATACAATTAAAGTTTTACAAAAAAATCAGTCGCTTCCATTATCCGACAAATGCGGGAAATGAGACCCCATTTAACTCTCTTAGATTTATCGAAAATTTAAACAAACCAATGTAGTTTAGGTAAGATTTTAAATAAAATCTGCACATACATAAAATATAAATACATGTTAATCTTGGCGCTGACAATCTGCTGTTTTATAAGCTTGGAGCGAAAAACACACAATTGTTTGTCGTGTCAGGCAAAGGTTGTCAATGGTTGACGAAAACGGGCGTGCACCTACGATCATGCCAAAGTAGATATGTTTCGTTCTACCAGTAGCGCTTACTCAACCGCTCTCATTACCCCGCGTTCCCCTAATAGTGATTTTTGTGATATACCGCTACCTAAAATATTGATTTTGTGGTATCAAATTGTTGGTAAAAAATTCTCTTTTGATCTATTATAGTGAGCCACTCTTCATCCATTTTAAAAAATTATGATTAACTAAACGTTAAAAAAAGTTTATAAAGGAGTAGGTAAATTGCATTATTATTTTGGTTATTCTTTTTTATCTTTTTTTTCTTAATTGTCGATAACTGTAAAATATTTGTTTGTTGGCAATTAATATTCTTATGATGTATGCAGATTGTCCACGGATGGGATTTACAAGAGGACAAATGGATAAAAAATTTATTTAAAAAATAGGTCATTTTCAAAAAAAAAAAATGTGTTCTCAAAATATGGTCTACGAAAACAAGAAATTTGGATACAGGGTTCTTAAAAACTTAAAAAACATATTTTTTCTCCAAATATACAGTACCTTTATGTTTAATTTTTAAGCTAAATATCATTTAAAAATTGACCTCATTTATCTCACAATCTAAATGTTTTTGAGACTGATTTTGGCATTCTTTCGTTTTAACTGGAATGCACTGTATAAGAAATTTACATATACCCAACAATTCTATGGTAGGAACTGTTAAATTTCGTGTTAAATACATTCTTAGCTACAGCTACTCTTAACACATTAATTAAAAATTAAACTTTTAACCAAATTATTTTAATGAAACATAAGTTAACCGTAAAGTGATTTTTTTAAATTCGTAACAAAATGGAAAATAGGTGCGGCATTAATAGGAAATGAGTGTCTAAGGGCCATCAAAATAATGCGGCTGTGGATCGAAAGGGGAATTCAATATCAATAACTGTCACGAAGTATCTCGACTAGAATGATAAATCGCTCGTGACATTTTGGGGTTCAAGAGAGTTTACATTTTAACCAATGGATTAATAATAAACCAGATAGATAAAGCTGATAGAGTTAGTTTGTTTATTTAAAGCGATTAAATTTTGGCTTTACCATTTACAATAAGTAGTCAAATGTTAAAATAATGTTATCAAAAACTAAAAATTGTAACTTTGTTTGTTTGTTTGAAGGGACAAATCTTTGGAGATACTAAACCGATCATAAAATGTTTTTACAATTAAAACGCTACACTATTTACGAGTGTTAAAGGTTATATTTTTATGATTGAACAAAACATTCAGAGAAAGGTCGGCTAGTAAGGTATAAAATTATATGGGTAATTTTAATTTATATAAGATAATTCTTTACTTAGTATTATTATGGACGACAAGAAATTAATAGGATCGTAAAGCTTTGTTCTTGTTACCTACTAATTATTTTTAAATTCCGAATTTACCTTCTGTTTTTCTTTTTTCATACATAAAAAGCGTTTGAATTTTACCCAATGAATTAATAAATAAACAATATGTCGGTAAAGCTGATAAAGTTAATTTGGAATTTTTTAACATGATGTTAATTTGGCTTTACTATTTAGAATCAAAAAATATAAAAATGTTATTGGTAAACATATGTTGAGGCCCAAAGTTAAAAACAGACGGCATATAACGGGTTACACAGTATGTTGTTACCATTATCCCTTTTCACATTTTTTTAAAGTTTTTAAAAAAGATTGTTAAAAATTTGACAGTATATTAAAGGCATACATTGGCATTCTTCATCCAAACGATATTTTTGGTGAGACACTGCCGGTACACGAAACAGACACGAACTTATATAAACGCAATTAGCTAGTCAAATGTAACGTTACTGCTTAAGACTTTCGTTAGGTATAAAGTGGTATAATCAATTTAAATTATATTTAAAATTATTTAAGTTATTTTTTTGCTCAGATTATTATGGACCACGAGAAACTAATAAAATCGCTAAACTCTGTTTTCATCATCCACCAATTATTTCTATATTCTGAATTTGCCCTCGGTTTTTTTTCATACTTGCCATAATTTATTTATTAAATATGACTTTATAAATATCACTAAACGGAAACCTTTTGGTATGTATAAATCGAAACTAAAGGAAAAGTTTTTCCTATTTTCTGTAATATGTTCGATATTAGAGATATGAGGTGTGCTAATTAGAAAAGCAACATCCCAAAAAGATGTATTTGAGTAGAAGACCTAATTTCTAAAAGTTGGAATTGTTTTTTCTTAAAAACCATTACTGTAAAGGCAGATAACATCAGAAAAAACTAAATTTGACATGAGCGTGCTGCTGTCAATTTGGTTAATATAGATCCTACGGTACCGCCAGACTGAAGAGCGGCGAGCGAGCAATTTTTTTAAATGCTAATGCATAACTTAAAGTACCCACACCGTCACTTAGCGGGCGGGCGAATATTAATGTTCAGCATTTGCCTTGTGAAAAATCGCTTGCTCGCTCTATGCTCGCTAACTATTTTTAAGCTTTTTATTTTTAAAAATATTTTTTTAGTAGTCGTATTTAGTAAAATTATGCTACGGGTACTGACTTTTATCTTATTATATATTAACTACATATATTTACCTATAATTAACACAATCCAGATATATTAAATTATTTATTTTTTCATTAGGAACTCTTAACCATCATTTAAACTAAACCAGCAAAAACTAAAAAAATAGACTTCTACATTTTTGTGGAAAACATACCAAAACATGAACTTCCAACTCAATTTAAACTTTTTTATACGTAAATTAGACATAATAAAACAATAAAACCAAATGTTTTTATTTGTAGCTTAAAAATGGGTGTGAGTGACGTTGGGCCTAAGAAGCCGCGACAATACTTTGCATGGACCATACTAACCTATTTCGCTGCGGCCGATAAAACTATTTCCCTCTACAGTGTGGTCGCAACTAAACGCGAGGGTAGATTATATTAGATTAGATTAGAATAGGGCCGGGATAACCCATGCACCGAAGCCGCTCGGCTTATTGTGCCCCCTGTCTTTTACGTCTGGGTGATGTCAGCCAGACGGGACCTACAGCTTAACGTGGGTTTCGAACCACGGTCCTATGAGCGACAACTTAAGACCTCGTGCCCACCCAGGGGGCACTACTGAACCTACCAACTGAGTGGGGTCCACATGTCTACTGTTGCGCAGGACATGGCAAAGTGTGTTCCGGCGCCCTGGTCCTTTGGTGTCATTCGGCGTCGATACATTTTGCGCTTTGTCCGTCTGGTGTTAAGCTAACCACTAAATTTCCGACCAACTTATAAATAAGTATTTGGCCTCAGCAGGATTCGAACCCAACTCACGTCCGTTGTGCGCTCAACGACTTAACGCCTTACACGCTAAGCCATCACGGGAAAACCCGAGGGTACTGAGGTGCACAAATGCGTGGCGCACGGGAAAAGGGGTAAAATTACGTTTCTTTTCATTCGCTAGGTCTTTCAGGCCGCACGCAACCAGTTAAAGGTTAAAGCATAAGGGAGAGTGGGAAAATGGTGCGCACCTAAGCTAGAATTGCTATACCCACCAAAATAAAAAAGGCTGCTAAATTTGAGAAAACAGTGAAAAACGATAATTATTTTACTTTGCGTTCATACAATAACAAGTTGATAAAATAAACATGTAAATGTGTTATAATAAAAAATGCAACCAGATGTATTTGCGCACGATTTCCCAACCTTTAGGGTAACTGTGCGCATTGGATGGGTAATTATGCACATATTTCTCTTTCTCCTTTACGGTGTCAAAGCTTAGTTTCAGGGTTTTTTTTTAAGATTCGTATAATCAGTCTTTTTCAACTAATTCTTTATATCTACTAAAGTTCTTGTAAATTTTTTTGGTTAGCGTACCTAAACGCTCAACGGCTCCATTTGGACTTACACCAAAAAAATGGCTGGTGGCATAATATATTATTTTACCTTATTTACGCAACAAACGTGGCAGAACAAGTTTGTTTTTATTAGGGTTAATTTTTGTGTACCTCTCTTCCTTAATATATTTTTTAAAATTATTATTTACATTGAATTTAATGTTTCTTAGAGATCTTTGAAAGAATAAGAAATTATTGTGATATTTGGTATAATTTTAAGAAATCTAAAAAATAAAATAAAATTTTTAAAAAATCTACCATGTTTGCGAGGTAAAGAAGCGCATACGTGCGCACTCTTCCCCCTTCGTGATTTACAACTTAAAAATAATTTCGTCATTAAAACCACTTATTTATTTATAATTTAAACCAGGATAAGTCATTTATCTTTAAATATTTACTGGTAAAAAAATTAGAAAAAATCAAATAAAAAATGTAGACAAATCGCAAGCTTTATTTGCTGTAGCTAAATATTTATAAGAATCGTTAAAGAATTAAAATTTGTGCCGCAGTATCTTCTGGTATTAAGCCATGGATTGAAATAATGGATTGAAATAATGGCCACACTAGTTTATTAGAAGGTTCCAATCGTGCGGCATTAACAAAGTTCCCTATTTTACCCCCGCAATGTGACATTTTGCCATGCGCACCATTACCCGACGTGCACCATAACCCTACTTTCCTTACATCCCCTATTTTATTTTAGGTAGAAACTCTATTCTAGTTTAAAATTAAACAAAACGATAAATTAAATTATAACAAGTTTACATGTAGGTACCCAACAATTTTATGTTACAGGTTTTATGTTTGAATTTCGTGTCAAATGCTCAATTCCACTTGCACTCAATTAACACATTTATATATATTTAAACTGTTTTTATAGTCTACATCCGCTATATTTTTTAAATAACCTTTTTTCTATTCTAAATTACATGGCAGATCCAAATTGGCCAATAAATCCATACGATAAATAAAGTAGAGTATCATACATTTCAATTTATTTTACAGGAAAAAACAAGCTCATAAATTTATTTAAATCGTTATACGCTTTTTAGTTTAGTTTACAAAAGAAAAATTTTGATTTATGGTTTTAAATAATTGCGGAACGCCTTACAATTAAATATCCACAAATGTGGAAAATTTGTTTAGCTGGATTAACGCTTTGTTGTTTTAACAGCATAATTTATTTTCCATATAATGCAAGAGCGCTTATGGAGAAAACATGTATGAATTTGGCACATGTTAACACGTATTATTAGTATACCATATGATATATGGACTCAACATTATTAGGATAATTAAATATTTATTGTTAAACAATTTTACTAAACTCAAATATGATAGAGCATGAGGTTTTATTGTTTATGGTAGTTTTAATAAAATAACTTAATAACTTACTTCGTTATTGTGACCCATAGTATACGTACTGTTTTTGCAGGATTTTCTGTTACCAATATACACATATATTATTGCTTTTTAGGCTAAATTTATAAAAACTCTAATTTAATAAAAACATTTTTTTTGGAAAAATAAAATGTGTGTTTGGATAGGTCACGTCATGAAAGATAAGGGTTCTAGATGAGCCAAAATAAGGTAAGTTCTTCCTGAAAGAAAAGTTCTATCCCACTTCTAACTATCTATCCATCTGGCTATGAATGTAACGGAATCTTTGAGCCTAATTTTAACCAACTTCCAGCTATTCGATTTCTTTGAAACTTTGCACACGTATTAAGGACCCATGACAATGCAATAATCTGCAAACAGTATCCCGTTATCCTGCTTTGGATCGCCAGGAAAAAAAATTCCATGTATATTATTATAACCACTGCTTGATACCACCAAGTGTCATCTGTCACCTGTACGTCCCAGTGGTACCAACCACCGGCCATTTCAAGAGTTCGATCTGAATCGATTTTACTCAAATTTTATATTAGGTTATTTTCAGAAAGTCCATCTGAAAAACTTTGCTACTCTTGACAAAATGGCGAAAAAAATTTTAGTGGGTTGCCATCTGTTGGCAACATTCCAAACTTTATACATACATAAATGCATATCGAACTAAAAAATGAAAAATAAATAATAGTTTAAAAAACTAAAAACACGCTTTTATATGCAACCGAACTAAAAATTATCAGAATACCCAGATGCGAAAGTGCGGCGAAATACGCTTACTTGATTCTATGACCTTGAGAAAGAATAAATGGAAAATTGCACCAATGCATGGATCGTAAATATTTCCCTAATTTGCCAAAGGTTCATCAACCAGCACTAAGGCGCTAAGGAGAGATAGACTTTTATAGTAATTAATTATGCAGCTTTTTATTATGTGGGAAAACGGGACAAAAGAATAATACACTTAATTGAAAATTTAAATATTTCTTTATTAAAAATATTACAATTTAAAATTTTCACCTATGTATATTGAAAGGTAAAAATATTGTTAGTAGATGTCACGTTTAGATCAATTTGTAATAACATGTCTATACCTGAGTTGCAAAAACATTTCTAACAAACGATTAAACTAATGTGGGTTAAGAATGTTTAACAAAAATAAACATTGCCTAAAAACTGCTTATTAAATTAATTAAAGGTATCCGTTTTACTAGCTTAATTGTTTATTGAAAAGTTTTGTGAAACTGGGGATTTAAACAGAATGAAAGCAGAGTAAAAATATTCTTTCTAAAAGAAACCCCGACGCAATATTTTAAAGCAATGCAGATGTTTGCCATAGTAATAGGAGTCATGTTATTTTTGTTAAATACTAAAAATCACATATTTTTTTATTTAAAATATAGCCTTTCAAATGGCAGTGCAGCTATAAATTGAAAATATTTTCCTTTCTTTAGGCACATACTGATGCTAATCACCAATGGCTTCCACAAACAAGTATTTTGTAAAAACTTTGTATTAATGTTAAATAGTTTAAAAAAATAGTTTTTTAAAGATTTATTTAATAGTTACCTGATAGAATTGCAAAAATAAGTTTTCAAGAAATTGGATTTTACTTTGTCTTTATTATTCAGTTTAAGTTAAATAAATTACAATAAATACATTTTTTTATTTTAAATTTGCCTAATTTCTCAGAACCTATCAAAAACAAATTAGGATGTTTTCCAAAAATTCCTTTCAAAAAGTAAATATAACCAGTTCTGCAGTTGGGATACTTCCGGTCTAAAGCGATTAAATGTACAAGGTGTTTTTATTTTTCACATTGTTTCCAGGATATACTGTTTTAAAATTTTTTGTTTAGAATATCCTATATGTTTCTTATCTTATTTAAAAAAATTAGGCTTCAATATTTATAGTCATAAATAACATATTTAGGTTAAACTTGATATAATTTTTAGTAATTATAATTGCAGTTTCGACTTGAGTGCCACCTGATAAAATATATCTAACAAAAGAAATTACTCCACTGACAACACTGCAATTTAAACAAACAAAAATGCAGTTTTTATATCTTTAAATATTGTTTTGTATTTTGCTTGATTTTCGACAAATAGATAAACCCCCAAATTACCTATGTCTCCACCATGCCATAGCAACATATTTTTTTAACAACGCCAAGAAATACCTAATAAAAATAATATTTGAAAAATCCAATGTAAAAAAATAAGGCGTTTTTATTTTTTATTTATTTATTTATTTTTTTTTTTTTGGTTTCTTGGATGGTGCAGAGTAATGCAATAAAGTGACGCCATGGGAATTACTAAATTTTAAAAAGTTACATTTAAGTAAGGAGATATTAAACCAAAAACATAAATGTGAAAAACGTAAGCCAAGTTCAATATTAAAATTTTGCTTGGCTGTAGGCTTCGACGCAAAAAGAATGGAGATCTTAACTAGTGCCAAGTAAAGTAAAAAAATCAAATATGTATAAGATCTTTAAGTAGGTTAGATTTGACTTGGCCAGTTTTTATTACAATAATCAGTTATTTAACCTATTTAAATATTTTTTAAATTTTAATAAAAACTGGCCAAGTCAAATCTAACCTACTTTAAGATCTCATTTATATTTAGATTTTATACAAAACTTTGCAGTCATTTAGATCTTCAATATTTTTGCGGCAAAGCCCCAAGCCAAGCATACTTTTAGTATTGAATAAAGCTCACCTTTTTCACAATTATGTTTTTTGAGAAATACCTATTATTATTTTTGTTAAGAAATCTAGACAGGTATGTAAATTTAATATTTTTTTTGCGGTTCTGTTTTTTAAGCTTTTCAATATTTTTAATATTTTTAAACACTACAATTAAAAAACATTTTTTTATGGGGACCCTTCGTACCGCCTCCCTCCTCCCTATATATATATATATATTTAATTTTTAGATTTTTTTCTACGTTTACACACCATAACTGAGCTAGGTTTCAAATTTCATCTTTATAGATCATCTGGAAGTGGGTTAGGTTTTTGATCTATGTTAGTCAATCATTCAGTGGAAAATTGACGACTTTTGGATCTTTATATCTTTATAACCGTTTGAGCTAGCTACATAGGAGGGTTTTCTAGTTGTCCTTATGGATATAAATAAACGGTAACGTAATTATGTGAAACAGGTTTTGAGTTATGGAGGGGTTAAAAGTGGCACCAATCAGTTCGTGTAATATCATACGCAGCGCTGTAGCCAATTTTCTTGCCTGAACTTGGCTTGACATGATGCCGCGTGTATAGATTTGAGATATTTTTTCAAAAATTTTAACACCATTGCAACAATTGCATTTTCGGACCTACATATGTTTGTATAAACTTTTTTATAAAAAAAAGCATATTAAGAAGCCTAACAATTTAAAAACACCATATTTACTATAAAATGAATCTCCTTTGGGTATAAAGTTTAGGCTAAGCCATCTTGATCAATGACTGTGATACATTAATTAAGAAAATAGCTTAGACATTTAAAATGTTACAATGTATTGCCTAATAAAATGTCAACTATAAATCTTTCATCATCAATCACATAACTTTATCCAAAATCTTATAGAATTGAGCAAATATAAGAGACCATCTGTCTTTTTCTTTACCTTTAAACCTTGTCCTTAGGTGACAGACCACTTAACTTATTGTTGAACTTGTACCTACTTTAAATGGGTTTTAAATGTCCTATTTTATTATTTTTCGCATCAAGATCTATAAGAGTGTATTTCAAAATTCTATTTAGAAAGAATGGGATAGCTTCGGTCATGGTCCCCAAGTGACCCTGCTCAGCCCTATTGGCCCCCATAAACTGGCCGGTCACATAAAACAAAATAAACTCCCCAAAAATGGTTTTGTTTTTGTTAGTTGAGATCTAATAGTGTTTTGTGTTTTATCATACCATTTTACAAATTTGTCAACGCCCATTTGATAACCATCATAGAATAAACTAAAATTCTTTGAGTATTTTTGCAAAGGAAACTTGTTCCAAAAAAGCAAAATGAAATAAAGTGCGAATATATTGTTAAATAAAGATAATTGTGTAGCATCAGTTTTGGTTATTTAAAATAACACTTGGTTACCTGTGCTTGATGCTGAGGTGTAGCTTCAGAAAAACTTAAAATTATTTAACTTATCACCTTTTTGATATTATAAATAATAAATAAAGTTCAATCACAAGTTCGTTCACTGAATGATAGATAAATGTCCGGACAAAAATATGATTTTTTAAAATAATTTGTCTAAAATCTAGTAAATTATAAAAATGTGCTAGTCGTTAGTGATAAAAAATGCTAAATTTTAATAAATTATTATATTTTTTTATATTTTTAATTCTTTGTTTTTATAGATTACTTTGGGACGCGTTCACAAAAAGTTTTTTTGTGTATATAATTTTAAATATTATAAAAAATTTATAAAATTTTTGAAGTACATTGTATAGTGTTGTGATTAAACTAATTAATTTTAATATTTGACTATATTTACTTGGTCAATAAAAATACGTTTAATATAATTTATTTGCTTCCAAAGCAGATTTCCCACCTTGGTGATTTTGAGCCATTTACAGATTGATTTAAATGTAACATTTACAATTAAGATCTAGCTATTTATGTCACTTATGACACAGCTGTTAAAATATTTTTAGACTTTTTCCAACAAAAATTTTAAATATTAAACATTTTTAATTTAAATATTAGTTAGTTTACTTTATTTAAATTTTTAACTTATTTTCATCTTGACAACAGTGGCAGGACGCCTATTTTAGGGTATCTGCGCATGCGTCAAATCTCTGACGTCATATTTAGGAATCTTGGTGTGACGCATTATTTAGGGCGTGGTCAATCTGTCAAATGTCACCTGTCATATGTCAAAAATCACGTGACCTGAAATGGCGCCTGTCAGCTGTCACCTGTCATATTTCGTGAACCACGTGGTGTCTGCTTACGTGTAAGTGAGATGTATCGTAGGGTCTTACGCATGCGTTAAAACATGGCGCCTGTCGGCTGTCACCTGTCATATCTTCGCAACCAGTAGTGTCTGCTTACGTGATGAGATGTGTCCAGCGGTCTTACGCATGCGTTAGAAACAGCGCCTGTAAGCTGTCAGCTGTCACTTGTCGGTGATCTCGCAAATCACGTGGTGTCTGCTTACATGTGGCGAGATAAGGCATGTGCATGTGCGAAAAATGATGTCAATATAACCTAGAAATATGAGTCGTTGATTGAAATGACTGACTAAATTTATACGGATAAGCCTTCGGCCTCGACGCCTAGGACTCGGGCCCCGACGTTAGGGGCTCAGGGTCAGCTGTCTCTCTGGGGGCCCCACGATCGTAGTGAAGTTAGCTTCATACGTCATTACGTTAAACTAGACAACATAACCTTAAAGTTAGTTTAGGTTCTTAGACATGCGCAAAAATGAGCATTAACATAACCTCAAACTTGGGGCTTTACGCATGCGAAATAAATGACTTCATACGGCAAGCTTAAAATAACATAACCATAAAATTTTGATCTATCTTAAAGTGGTACGCATGCGTCGACATAACCTAGAAATAGGGACGTTGACCGAATATGCAATAAAATCGTCATTTCCGGTCGCAACTTCCGGTCGTCAGAAAATAGCCTTGTTTGGGTTCAAATGAAAGGTCTTGACTTGTAGATTACTAATTAGGCATTTTTAACGATTTTTATTTTGTAACTTTCTTATTTATGAATATTTTTAAAAATTTTAACTTATTTAGATTCCTTGAACTTCTAGATACCGAATCTGCAATAAAATCGTCATTTCCGGTCGCAACTTCCGGTCGTCAAAAAGTAGTCTTGTTTGGGTTTAAATGAAAGGTCTTGACTTGGAGATTACGAATTAAGCATTTTTAACAATTTTTATGATTTTTAGCTATTTAATTATCACTTGTTTTGCAGAATTATGTTTAAATGTGAATATTGTAACCGCGAATTCACCCGAAAAGACAATTTTAAACGACATGGCGACTGTCGGACTGCAGCCAAAGTCTGCGAGCACCGGGCTTTAGCGGGGGATTGCCGTATTTTAGAAAAACAGTGCCGTATTTTAGAAAAACAGTGCCGTATTTTAGAAAAACAGTGCCGTATTTTAGAAAACAGTGCCGTATTTTAGAAAAACGGTGCCGTATTTTAGAAAAACAGTGCCGTATTTTAGAAAAACGGTGCCGTATTTAAGAAAAACCGCGTTCATCTTCCGAATAACGCAAATTATAAGGTCAAATATTGTGGCAAAAATTATATATTAAATATATAAAGGGTTATCTTAAAACAAAAACAGCTACATATGAAACATAAAGATACATATTGTACTTAATAAAAATATATACAGAGTACATGCGTAACATGTTCATCGAGTGTGATTACTATTTACCAAAAATTTTAAGATTATAGTGATTACAAAGCGACATTGTAACAAACTTAGTCTTAAACTAAAAGTATTTTCTAATGATTGGACACTTTTCTTCTACGGAAACCAGGAACTTGTAGCAACATATACGGGGAAAGATCTTCATAGTCTATACCTCTAAAGGATAAATAATTCTTTAGTTTCTTAAACTCGGGATGGATGCCAATCTTGAGAGGTTTTTTTCTACGTTTTACATCTTTAATCGTCACTGCTAGATAAATAGCAAACACCAATTGTAGTTCATGAAATAGCTCACAGGCTAGGGGTTGTTTTATATCTATTGATTTGTGAAGTGGAAATCGTCTCGTCACGTCGATCTTCTGATGAAAAATATTCTGATAGCACCTCCTTTACCCATGGCATACCACAATGTGCCTTTTTGATAAGGTACAGGTAAGTAGCAGGAGAAAAATAAGGAGACTCTTTATTCGATATTTCAGTTTTAATCTCACAATCCCAGTTCCATGAAATGTTTTTATTAAACAAAGAGATATAGGAGTGAAGGACTTCATCGGGAACTTTAGAATTCTTATATAATTTTTCGAAAGTCTTCAGAGACGATACTCATCTTGGCAAAGCTACTACACAACTAACAAAACCAGCAAAGATTAGAACCTTTTAAGGATTTTAAGCCGTTTTTCTAAAATACGGCACCGTTTTCTAAAATACGGCAGTGTTTTTAAATACGGCACCGTTTTTCTAAAATACGGCACCGTGTTTTCTAAAATACGGCACGGTTTTTCACTAAAATACGGCAATCCCCAAAAGCACGGCACTGCTTTGCTGCAGAGTCCGGACCAGTCGCCATGTCGTTTGAAATTGTCTTTTCGGGTGAATTCACGGTTACAATATTCACATTTAAACATAATTCTGCAAAACAAGTGATAATTAAATAGCTAAAAATCATAAAAATTGTTAAAAATGCTTAATTCGTAATCTCCAAGTCAAGACCTTTCATTTAAACCCAAACAAGACTACTTTTTGACGACCGGAAGTTGCGACCGGAAATGACGATTTTATTGCAGATTCGGTATCTAGAGGCTTCAAGGAATCTAAATAAGTTAAAATTTTAAAAATATTCATAAATAAGAAAGTTGTAAAATAAAAATTGTTAAAAATGTTTAATTAGTATTCTACAAGTCAAGACCTTTCATTTGAACCTAAACAAGACTACTTTCTGACGACCGGAAGTTGCGACCGGAAATGGCGATTTTATTACATATTCGGTATCTAGAGGCCGTAAGGAATCCAAATAAGTTAAAATTTTTAAAAAATATTCATAAATAAGAAAGTTACAAAATAAAAATCGTTAAAAATGCCTAATTAGTAATCTACAAGTCAAGACCTTTCATTTGAACCCAAACAAGGCTATTTTCTGACGACCGGAAGTTGCGACCGGAAATGACGATTTTATTGCATATTCGGTCAACGTCCCTATTTCTAGGTTATGTCAACGCATGCGTACCACTTTAAGATAGATCAAAATTTTAGGTTATGTTATTTTAAGCTTGCCGTATGACGTCATTTTATTTCGCGCATGCGTAAGGCCCTAAGTTTGAGGTTATGTTGATGTCATTTTTGCGCATGTCTAAGAACCTAAACTAACTTTAAGGTTATGTTGGCTAGTTTAACGTAATGACGTATGAAGCTAACTTCACTACGATCGTGGGGCCCCAGGGGCTTAGGCGGTGAAGCCCTGAGCCCTGGTCGTCGGGGCCCTGAGCCCTAATTGTTAGACGCGGGGCGAGGGCTTATCCGTATAAATTTTAGGTTATGTTTCAATCACAACAGTGTCCGAATTTCTAGGTTATGTTGACGTCATTTTTCGCGCATGCGTAAGAACTATATAAGTTTAAGGTTATGTCATAAGGCGTGGAGCGCAACCTCTGCACGTGGCGCTCGGCGTATATCTTCATAATACGCCGCGTTTATACTCCTATTGACCGAACAATTTTTGGTTAGGTAAAATACGGCCCTGGGGTCCGACAGTCCGCTGCTCGTCAGACTTTGCTGCAGTCCACAGTGCCATGTCGTAAAATTGTCTTTTCGGGTGAATTCGCGGTTACAATATTCACATTTATACATAATTCTGCAAAACAAGTGATAATTAAATAGCTAAAAATCATAAAAATTGTTAAAAATGCTTAATTCGTAATCTCAAGTCAAGACCTTTCATTTAAACCCAAACAAGACTACTTTTTGACGACCGGAAGTTGCGACCGGAAATGACGATTTTATTGCAGATTCGGTATCTAGAAGCTTCAAGGAATCTAAATAAGTTAAAATTTTAAAAAATATTCATAAATAAGAAAGTTGTAAAATAAAAATTGTTAAAAATGTTTAATTAGTATTCTACAAGTCAAGACCTTTCATTTGAACCTAAACAAGACTACTTTCTGACGACCGGAAGTTGCGACCGGAAATGGCGATTTTATTACATATTCGGTATCTAGAGGCCGTAAGGAATCCAAATAAGTTAAAATTTTTAAAAATATTCATAAATAAGAAAGTTACAAAATAAAAATCGTTAAAAATGCCTGAATTAGTAATCTACAAGTCAAGACCTTCATTTGAACCCAAACAAGGCTATTTTCTGACGACCGGAAGTTGCGACCGGAAATGACGATTTTATTGCATATTCTTCGTCCCTATTTCTAGGTTATGTCAACGCACTTGGGCAAGATAGATCAAAATTCTTTAGGTTATGTTATTTTGGTTTGCCGTATGACGTCATTTTATTTTTTCGCGCATGCGTAAGGCCCCAGTTTCGAGGTTATGTTGATGCCATTTTTTGCGCATGTCCAACCTAAACCACCTATGTTGCGTTGGCTAGTTTAACGTAATGACGTATGAAGCTAACTTCACTGTGCTCGTGGGGCCCCTGGGGCTTAGGCGAGAAAGCCCTGGTCGTCGGGCCCTGAGCCCTAATTGTTAGACGCGGGCCGAGGGCTTAGCCGTAGAAATTTTAGTTGCGTTTCATCAGTATATCAATCATAACAGTGTCCGAATTTCTAGGTTATGTTGACGTCATTTTTCGCGCATGCGTAAGAGCTATATAAATTTAAGGTTATGTCATAAGGCGTGGAGCGCAACCTCTGCACGTGGCGCTCGGCGTATATCTTCATAATCCGCCATGTTTACACACCTATTGGCCGAATAATTTTTGAGGCCCTATTGGTCAGGAAAAATCACAGGTTTGCGAGATATGACAGGTGACAGCTGACAGGCGCCATTTTTTTAACGCATGCGTAAGGCCTTAATGATACACTCTCATACACGTAAGCAGACACCACGTGGTTTGCGAGATATGACAGGTGACAGCTGACAGGCGCCATTTTCAAGATCACGTGATCTTTTTGACGATATGACAGGTGACAGATTTGACAGATAGTGGACCACGCCCTAAATAATGCGTCGCGCAAGATTCCTAAATATGACGTCAGAGATTTGACGCATGCCCGATGGCCCGTGGTCCAAGTTATAAGTCAGTATTTGAGATAGCTTGAATTTATTACTTGGACCGGGCAGTTTAAATAATGCCCAATTTGCAGGGCCATGTCACTAAAATTGCCAATACGGCAACATGAGCCAGGGGTGCGGGGTGAAAAATTCATAAATTAAAATTAGGGAGGGAAAAACACTTATAGTTATTTTCTCGCGATAAGTATTATTTATTTTTAACCAAAGTGTAAGTGACAAAAGACAATATCGCAGGCAAAACTCCGGAGGAATATCAGCGATTGTCGAGGTATGACATAGTGAAGATCGGAACAGTTTAAAAATTAATCGTATCAGTAAAAATATGAGAACCAAGTCAATATTACTGTTATTTGAAAGAAACATTTGATATTATTCACGAAACTCACATTTCTATCGGGCATGAAGGTAGAAATAGCATGATGAAAGAGCTCCAACCGAAGTACAAAAATATTTCTAAAGAGTTTGTGGCGTTGTATTTGGCTTTGTATAAACCATATCAAAAAAATTAGGTGTTCCAAAAAAGGGCTAGTGGTTCAGCCTATAAAAAGTAGTGAATTTAACTCACATGCAAACACAAGCAGACAATGATTTTAAGTTCGTTATAATGTATCAAGACGAACTCACCAAGTTTATGATTCTTAGACCATTAAAAACAAAACGTAACAATTGGTGGATATCTTCACAATATTTGGGGCTCCATGCTTTTGCACAGTAATAATGGCGGGGAATTCGTAAATAAAGATATTGTCGAACTATGCCAAATGTAGTAAGATCCCAAAATTGTACACGGCAAACCCCGTCATAGCCAATCTTAAGGTTCAGTAGAAAGCAAATCAGGATATAGAAAAGATGGTATTTACATGGTTGGAGACAAATAAAACCACAAAATGGTCGGAAGGGTTAAGATTCGTCTAGTTTCGCATCTTTCTGATAATGTGTATATTTAGTCCCAGAAAAGTCCGTCGAGCCATATATCCCACGGATAACCGCGATAGTTTCTAAAATTCAAATGTAAATAGCGTAGTGTGTACTTGGAGTTTTTATTTTCGATGGTTTTACAGCGTATCTCAAAAACCGTAAGGAATATCGAAAATTCTAATATAGGACTCTCGATCTCTTTTTTTTAAAACAACTGTAATGAAAACAGTTTATTACTATTGCAAATTATCTCGGAGCTACAGGGTGATTTTTCTAGATTTTGCCTATTTTTATAACTTTACTTAACTCGCTTGCTATTATAGCTATGAAAAAAAACTTTAAAAAAGTTCTTTGTGTATTCTTTCCCGTACAATATTGTGATGTGGTTTTTATGTTGCGCCGTTTTTAAGAAAATTACCCAACTTATGTTTATTCTTATGGAACACACTGTATATTTTTATTTGTGTTTTGTAGGCTTTCTTAGAGCTTTTTAAAATATATATAAGTGGGTATTTTAAATTTTAAATTTTATCAAAAACAGGCATTTTTCGAAAATTGGGTTTTTTTATAGAAGACAGAAATAACAAAACACTATTTTTTATTGCCTTTTTTTTTTTTTTTTTTGATCTAGCTACCCCTATAAAATAACTTAATAAAAATCAACTTTAATATTTTTAAGTTATTTTAATTGACTTACATCCTTCAGCTCAAAAAAATATGGCTTCATTATATTAAGCTCTATTACAGAAAACAAATGTTATATTTTTACCAACTGAAAATAAAATAAATATGTTTTATAATAAGTACTTATTTTATTTCAATTTTGTAAATATTGTTTTCTTTTCTGTAATTACTTTTCTATAATAAACACATATTTTTTAAAGTTGTCTATTATTGTTATGTTATTTATTATTAGTATAATGCAAGTAGTCAAGCTGTTCAAGAAAAACTGCATAATATTTATTTTTTAAAGCTTAGGTAAGTTAATTAAAATAAAGGTTGATTTTTCATAAAATATCTATTTGAGTAAGTTAACCAAAAAAATGGTATCGAAAAATAATGTTTTGTTATTTTTTGTCATGGCCCTACTATAAAAAAGCCAAATTTTTGGAAAATGCTTATTTTCAGTAAAATTTAATATAATAAATACATAATAGTGTATATTTTTAAAAGCTCAAAGAGAGCTTAATAAAGCTAAATAAAAATATACAGGGTGTTTTATAAGAAAAAACATAGGTTGGATAATTTTTTCAAAAACTGCCAAACGTAGAAAAAAACTAATTACATTACAAAATTCCACGCAAAATACTACCGAATAGCAAACGAGTTGTAAAAATAGGCAAAATCTGAAAATAACCCTATAGCTCCGAGGTGGATCGCAATAGTCATAAACTGTTTTCACTACAGTTGTTTTCTCAGAAAAAGAGATTGAAAATCGTTTATTAGAATTTTAATATTTCTTACGGTTTTCGAGATACTCTATAAAACTATCAAAAATGAAACACCCTGTACACTTCTCGAAAGTTAGTATTTTCGGTAAATGATTGCGATAGATCATTATTTTCTTCCACAGTTGTTTATACAATTTTGTTCTATTTTTAATAATAAAAGTAATTTACTCTAGGTCATATTTTTTAGTTAGTAACTTGTCTTCGTATATAACCAATCGGATTAAAATTTTGTATTTTTTAGTTTTAAACCAGGCGACTAGTTTTTTGAATCTACGACAAGTCGACGAGGCAAATATGGCGCGTTTAGAATTCGACGCAGACACAACTGATCGCACAAATTAACAAATGAAATAGAGCAATATTTTTGTAAAATATTAAAATAATCATTATATTTTGGGCAAAATCGATCGTTTCATCCGTAACTATAATAGAGACACAGATATAGGCTTCGATATTCCTTACGGTTTTTGAGATATTACAGCGTATCTACCATCGAAAATATAACACACTGTACAGTGTACACACTACGCTATTTACAATTGAATTTTAGAAACTATCGCGGTTATCCGTGGGATATACGGCTCGACGGACTTTTCTGGGACTTAATATACGCATTATCAGAAAGATGCGAAACTAGACAATTATAAAAAAATATATTATATTTTTTCTTTTAAAAGTAATATATTTGTAAATAAATGGTAAAACTAGCAGGTAATTAAACAAAGAGTTTTTAGTAATATGAAGTTTTGTTAGTACTATTGTTGAAGAGGGACATAACGTAATTTTATAAAACGTCCCGTGGAACCAACTAAAAGCAATTCGACGCCGACACAATTTATCGCACAAATTAACAAATGAAATGTAACAATAAATTTGTAAAAGCATATTATAATCATTATATTTTGGCCAAAATCAATCGTTTCATCCGTAACTATAATAGAGACACAGTTATAGGCTTCGATATTCCTTACGGTTTTTGAGATATTACAGCGCATCTACCATCGAAAATATAACACCCTGTACAGTGTACACACTACGCTATTTACATTTGAATTTTAGAAACTATCGCGGTTGTCCGTGGGATATACGGCTAGACTGGACTTTTTGAGACTAAATATACACATTATCAGAAAGATGCGAAACTAGACAATTATAAAAAATATTATATATTTTTTGTTTCATCCGTAACTATAATAGAAACACACATATAGCCTCATCTGACTTACAATTTTTACAACACAATTCTTGTATATTTGTAATCCAACTTCTACATTTTAATGTTTTCAAACTTTTTAAAATATTAAAAATTCTAATTTAAATTTTATTAAACAATAATATTTTTTGTCGAAAGTAACATAATGTAACGTGTATACACAAAATGTTAATATTTTGAGTTTTTACTTTTTTTATTTAATTGTATATATTTTTAGTGTATTTATTAAAAGCTTGTAAAAAAGAAAAAATGGACCTTTAGCAAGCTTTTTTAATAAAAATAAACAAATATATAAGATGACGGTTAAAAATTTTCAATTTATATTTTTAAGTAAGTTTTCATAATAACGGCATGAATATTTATTTATAAAAAAAACGGGATATTTAGAAAAGTTCAAGGTATATTTTTTTTAAATTTCAGCTTAATCAAAACATTTTGGTAAGAAATTAAAATTGAAAACCAAGTAAAGAGTTTTTCGAACTTTAATAAAAAAATTGAGGTAATGGTAAAAATCGTTATTACGTTAGTTGTAGGTTTTTCTTACTGTCGAAAACTATTGTATTTTTTTAAATTAGATAAGTTCTTTAATTGGAAGGTGTAAAAAATAAATCATTTTTACCCTTAAAAACCATCCTCTCTCCCTTTTAAACCCTAAAGGATTATTTTGGTCTGGACTATTTTTTTCTTATATAATTATGATGCATTTAAAAATAGTGTACCATTAGTTTGTTGTTTAGGATTTTTTTTGCAATCAGGTATTTTGTCTGAACTACATGTAATATTAAAGTAAATAAAAATTTAAGGCCACGCAAAAGTTGGGTAATTAATAAAGTACTAAACTTGCTTAAAATATAACCTCTGCATTTTCTACCGTTTACAAAATTTCAGTGGTGGGTTTTGACTAAAAGTTTTTATGTAAGGGGTCTAGTTTTAAACGTACAGTCTTTAATATCAGATTTTTATTTTATATTCAATAAAAAATGTACAAAGAACCCACACAGTGGATGTTTTGAATTTTTTAAATTTAAACATTTTACTATAGACGCAGTCAGTTCCTAAAAAGTATTTTTTTTTACTTCAGTTCTCAAAAACCCAATATTGGATCATATATATCACTGTTAAATTAAAAAGTAAAAATGGAGATTGTCCACTTTAAAACCAGATCCCTTATGTTTTCTTTTTAAAAGATATATTTTAAATATATTTGTATTGTTTATAAAACATAAAACGCATTTTTAAATTTGTTAGTTTTTTTAACAAATAGAGAGTATTTTTTATTTAAACTTTAAGGGGAAAAATTTATGTCATTTTCCAAAAACTGGTGAAATGAACATAGTCCAAAGTAGCTTTGTTTTGGAAACACAGCATGTTAAATTTTAAAGAAAATAATCGTTATAAATGTCTAAAATATCCCCAAACCGATTTGGTTTAAATTTTCTACAGTTGTATATGAATATTATAATCATTATAAATGTCTAAAATATCCCCAAACCGATTTGGTTTAAATTTTCTACAGTTGTTTAAAGTAGTTGGGCGTATGTTAAGCCCAACTAGATTTTAAAAAAATATGTACAAAAACGTCTTAGTGGGCAACATAGCCCTTATTTAAATACGCCCCCGACTTTTCATAATTCTACGAAATAATTGACGAAGGTCTAAAATAAATTGTTACTAGGCAATCAAATGTCAATAACTGTCAGAATAATTTTTCGATATTTAAGCACCTCAAATATTTTCATTACTTTTTATTTAAAAGTTAGGTAAATAGGAGAAATATAAGAGTTTAGTCCCTATTTTTTTGAACTATTCGACAATCCAGGGCTACATATTTTGATGTACTGATTTACCTGCAACATTGTGAATGCAAATTATTCAGCAGCGTAAGTTGTTTAAAACAATTCTGAATGCTAAGTGCTCTTTGCATTTTAATATACGATAACTGTGAAGTGTTAGTTTAGTTAATATACGTCGTTATTCGAAAATATATGCCGAAACGATATACAGAAGCCGAACAAGCTGTTATTTTAAAGATGGTAAGGTAAGGAAGAAAAAGAAGGTAAGCCTATTACTCCCTATTATATATTATTT
The DNA here is from genome assembly GCA_014170235.1 of Listronotus bonariensis. NCBI lineage: Eukaryota > Metazoa > Arthropoda > Insecta > Coleoptera > Curculionidae > Listronotus > Listronotus bonariensis. Next base: position 32,748 of record JACEGR010007669.1, read on the forward strand.
AATATAAGTTACAAATATTTTAATTTCCATGAGTTTAATGTTTTATAAATTAAATTAGGGCAGGTTGATAAATATTCTAACGTCAAAATTAAAACGTCATTTTTTTTGTGTAAAATATGTTACAATATACGACGTGCCCTAATTTGATATGACGTCACATAATGTGACGAAACATTGAACATCTTTTAAAATCTATAATGCTTTTTTGGGTAATAACGAAGTAACCAATAACGGACACTTATTTTGATGACCCTATACTCCGGAGTTTCTCCCCTTACTCCCACCCCTTATCACTTTATTGTAATTTTTTATGATAGAAAAATAAAATTTGGTTTTTTTATTAAACAATTTAAAGCATTGCTTTTAGGTCTTATGTATATTCTTTTGTATAGCTTTGTTTTGAAAAAAATTGAAGGCTCTCTATTACACATTGTATAAAGTATTTAAAAACAATATAAAATACAAAATAAAAATAAAACAAACAAGGCTACTAACATGGGTTTTAAAAAAACTTTTATTTTATATAAAAAAAGGAGTAACCCTTTAAAGTCTGGTACCCTAGTTAGAAAACACCCAATATTTATAAATAATTATAAGAAAATACAACCTAAAGTGGTTTTCGTTTTTGACACAACCTTTACACAAACTAAATGATTTCTACTCCTGATGTGTTACTTTAAACGTGCGCCCGTATAATCTTACAGCTTTCAGCAAGAAAGTTTCTAATAGTAGTTTAACACTAATTAACAAAGTTTTTGGATATATGAGTTTGTGAAACACCTCATGCATTCCATTTGCATTCAACCCAGTGCATAGCTGAACATAAAGTAATTAATGTATGCTTCCTACTGATGTTTAAACATTTTACCGATGATTGAAGCTGAATATTAATTTTTTCACAAAAACATCTTGGTGAAATTATGTGTTAAATTTAATACTGAATTGTTGTTTAAGGTCAATTTACATTAGGCGCTCAGGTCTACTCAAGCCGCGGTCAAATATCTTACATGCTAATTAAAATATGAATATTTTTGGTGCTTTGCTTACGGTACGCTGGTTCATATTTAAATATCATGTTAGATATGTGACCAAAACTTGAGTGGACAATAAGCTAAACGTGACCTGGGCCCCTAGTGTGCATTGACCCGTGTACTGACCTTTTAACGCTTTATGTATACTTTCATGCGAGTGGCTAAAGACAAGAAGCCAGTTAAGGCATAAGGTAAGTATAAAAGGAGTGGTCATACTTCTTTGCGCGTACAATCACCCTAATTTACGGTGATAGAGATAAGTGAGGTAAATTAAAAGCAAAAAGAAATTTAAAAGCACTTTATACCCTCAAAGAAATAAAAAGCATTTTTTGTCAAGCTAAGTCTATTGTTGTATATATGTATATCTCTTTGTTTAAATAAAACAGATTTTCCTACTTATAGCTGTTTATTTTTATCCAAACTTTTAGTGTAGTGTACGTAAAAGTCTAGCCACACATAACCGCACCGATGTCCCACAAGACCCGCACCGATGTCCCACACGACTATGTCTTGTACGGTCTGAAACATGGCCAGCCAATGAAATGATACGTGGATCGGATAGCACCGATGTTTCCCGTATCAAGCTTTGAGTTTACTGGGCGTCACCTTTTATATAACTTTATTACGTATAAAAATTAAAAATTATTTGTTAAGGGTTAATTGTTGTAAACAAACAATACAAGAAAAACTAATTTATTAAGTATTAAAAAAGTAAAATTAATTCTATTGTTACACATTGTAAATAATATGTGAGTTAAACTTATAATAACATTGTTAGTTTTTGTTTTAATAGGTATTTTTTTAATATTTCGAAAAATCAAATAAACTATAAACATCACAAGTTTGATGCCAATTAACTTAATAAAATTCGTGACGTACAACCGCTAGTCTATAAATATAACTTAAAAAAATAAGCCGAATTAAAAAAACTATAATAAAACTTACTAAAAAGTTTTTAAAAAATGAATAAAAAAATAAATAATAATACTAAAAAATAGTCGGCTAATAACATATGCGCTAAACTACTAAATGTTAATAACTAAATAGGCAAAAGCTTTTTATACTTTAATGCCATATGTTATTACACGAATTATTTTTTTCTTTTAATTTTTTCATGTTTTTATTTAGTATTTTTAAATTTTAAATAAATTTAATTTACATTTTTAAACTTGGTTTAATTTTTTAAAAAGTGTTTATTTTTATCCAAAGTTTAAGTGACCATAATTTTCTAAGCAGTCATGTGGCAATACCTTTGTTTATTACTATATTATCTTTAAAATAGTTTTTATTCGGTTAACAGATGGGTGTTTGCTTTCTTTTCGAATCTTAGACTTAAATTAATTGACCTAAGAATAAAAACATCACGTAATATGAAAACAAAGCAAACCGTCGACGGTAATTCATCACTATAATATAGATAATTTAACTTACCACTATATTTGTTTACCCTCCAACCCTAGTAAAACACGTGTAGGTAGATATATTTAAAAGGATTTTCCCTGGTAACTTCCCACCTAAAATTATATACTCAGCACACATAAAATACAAATTTAGGTCGTTGTTACTTTACGTGCGTGGTTTAAATGCTCAGTGCTGAGCTTTTATTAACAATACACATTCCGTAGAGGAATCGTGTAAATTAAGACTAAAACGACGAAGGTGCAAAGTAACTAATTATTTCTCCTTTGTTTTCTGAATATAAATTGGTTAATTTGCGTTTTATATCACCTCTGTTCCTAGTTATTTATGCATGCCTTTTTCAAGATTTTTTTAGTGAAAAGATTTTGCAACGCCCATTTAATTACGAGTAAATAAAAATGTACAAAGCCTTTTATTATTACTGCTTAACTTAAGTTTAGCAGAAGATAGCCGCGAGAGCCATACACAGTATATTCTTCCTTCTATTATTGTTTTTTTTGTAGTAAATTTACCTACCTAAAATCTTAATGAAGACCTAAATTATAGTTTTCCTTTAAAATCCGTGAACACACAAAAAAATATTTCTTGTAAAAACTAATTTGGGACGATGATGTTGGTATTTATTTTTACAAATATCTTTTGTTAATTAAATTTGAATTATATTGTACAGTGTGTCTAAAAACGTTAAACCCATATAAAAACTTTTTATTATTTGTTGTAGAAAAAAAAGTTATTTTTTTATAAAAAGTTTAGCATAATTCAAAAGCAAAAGATCAACCATTAAAGATTAATTGTATTAGTCATTTACGAGGTCTAGCAAAAAAAATACCTATGAGAAAAGTACCTGTATTTTTACTAATATCGAGATATGGTATAAAGAAAAGACGTTTAGAACTTAAAATTACTTTAAAATATGCAATTTTGTTCATTAACAAAAACATTTTTTTCATTAGTGCCACATATTTTAAAATTTTAGGTTTCATAGATGAATTTAAAATAAACTTTTAAATTTACTGTTACCAAAATAAGAAGAATGTAAAATGAGGATTATCGCAGAAAAAAAAAGTAAAAAAATATTTTTTAAATAAACAAAATTGCATATTAGAAATAATTCTTAATTTTGAACGTTTATTCTTTATAAAAATTTCCGATATTAGCAAAAATACAGGTAGTTTACTCTTAAGCAAAAATTTCATTTTTGGCCAGACCTCGTAGATGATATAATTTAATATTTAATGTTTGCCTTTTAGTTTTTGGTGCATGAAGAACTTTTTATAAAGAATAACTTATGTTCGTAAAATTAATAATAAAAAAGTTTTCAATATGGTTCCAACTTTATTAGACACATTGTATGAAGGGTCACAAAAAAGAAAAATGTTCTAAGAAAAAAAAAGTGTTTTGGGTTAAATATAGAAGATATTTAAAAACCTTTACGATTTTTGGCACAATGTCCAAAACTTGCATAAAAAACATTGAGATAAACATGTTCGACAACAAAAGTTACGCGTTCGCCCAGTCCGATACCTAAAACACTTGACATTGACAGGCTGGCTTAAGCCGCTGCTTTCATATACAGTGAGGGCCAAATTAACCTTGCACACTTTTTAACTAATAATAATTTTTTATCTGTTGCGCTTATCTTTTCAATTTTTACAGGGCTAATAGGTAGATATGTTTTCCCTAGGTTTGTTAATTTTGGTTAAATAGATTAGTCCGACCGGACTTACGGGACTTTTTCCAACATGATGCATTAACTTCGTTGCAAAAGAAATCGAAGTCATTTACAATTAGGCTAATACGTTTAATTTTATTTAATTTACCAATAAGTTGTGTTGAAATCCAACTCAGGAACCATGGTGACTTTACATTTCTGATTTTCAAAGCATACTTTAAAAAAATTCTTGGTAAAACCAAGAAAAATGCATGCTGTTCGGGGCTCATTATTTATCAAGAATAATCATAATTTTTGAATCCTAAAATTATTGACAAATTTGCTTTTACTAAATTATTTCCCATAGTTTGTCTACAAGAGAAAGCTCAATTTTAGCAAAATCCAATTTTTTTTGCAAGGAGTTTAAATGCGTCAATATGAAAAAAGTCCCGTAAGTCTGACTTAATCTATTCGACCAAAATTGAAAAATCTAGAGAAAACAACTCTGCGTATTAACCTTGTAAAAATAAAAAGATAGGCGCAACAGATAAAAAGTTATCATTAGTTACAAAGTTTAATTTTGTCCACCCTTTTAAGCGGTATGAATATTCGTGGTAGTCTCGTCAAAAGGAAGCCACTTTAAAAGGTTTTACAAGAGTTTTTATCATAAAGTCTAGTTTATTACTGGCCAAGGGATTATATTCGTTTTACGACTGTATAAATTTAAAAAGTTATAAGATTTTTTTACTGTTATTTTTGCTTATTTCCCCTAAATTTATTTGGAAACTAAGAAAAATAAGCGACCCATAAACTAGAAGGTATAATGACGGAATTTAGTTAGTAGTACTGTTACATTGCATTAATAAAAAAAATCGTGTAAGCACTAAAGAAAGATATCTAATAATTTAAAGTGTGATCAAAAATAGGTCAAACTGTGTAAAAAGTAACTCTTTTAACACTTTATGTAGTATACTAAATAAAGTACTTTGCATTTTTGATAATGACTTAAGAAAGACAATAGCATAAATGACCAAAAATTTAAGGCTTTTAAAGAGCTGTGCATGGAAAATGCATTTGCTTCTTATAAAAACCAGGTTTACGTTAAGAAAAATGTTTTGTTTTATACAGGGACCCCAAAAATCACAAAAATTAAAAAATTGACTAAGAGAAAACTGCCTTTACTTTTATTAATTTTTAAACAAAGTGTCAAATAAAAAATGTTTTTAAAATTGAATAAGCATTCGATGTCTAAAACTTTCCTAAAATTAACAAACAATATTTTTGTATCACAATGTTTTAATTAATTTTTCATAGCTTTTTAACCTTATTTACCTGGTTTTAATTTTTGATTTATTAAATATTAATTTTAATAATTAATATACAATTAATATCGGAGTTTTAAATAACAATATTGCTTTTGGAAAAATAAGTTGACATACCTAAAATAATTGTCAAATCTTCTAATTTTCGCGTAAAAGAAAATATTGTAATAATAAAATTAGTTCTTTCCTTAAAAGGATGCAAATTTATTATTAAGCAATCTGAGATCTGCGATTTAAGTAAAAAAATATATATTTAATAAAAAAATGTGTTTTTAATCTGGTTAAAATGTTTGTTTTAAATTGTTAAACACAATTTGAAATTTGATTATAAACAATTTTTTAAACAACTTTTTAAGAAATTATGTTTACTGATATATGTAATTTTTAATAATAATTTTCCTTACTGCCGCCAATAAGTCGAAAGTTATTAATTAAGTTACTTAAAAAGCATAGTTAATTGCTAAAAAAAGTTTTGAAGGAATTTTACGGATGAACGATTCTGTATACGTATCCAACACTTTTGTGGTAACAGAAGATTTTAAATTGAACAATATAATTTATTCTATAGGGCAACCCTTATATTGCACTGCACAAATAATGTTGTCATATTTTCGGGGTAAGTTTTGATAAGAACTGCAGTTACAACATACAAACTTATTCACATTGTCTTAAGGCAACAGCTTGAATACTGCATTGCGGGAGGTGGTCTTATATCGAAAAATAGTTTATCATTTTCTGGGTTTATTGCATATTAAAATAATATTTGTTTTAATTATTTACTTTTTTAGTTTTTATATAGGAAAATATTTAAACCTAAACTTCACTGATTTAGTCCACTAAATACGAGCTTTTACGTTGACATTAAAAAAAAGAGTAATATTAAAGAAAACTGGCTAAAATTAAAAACACAACCTTAACTGGTAAAAATTAATAAAACTAATAAGGAAAACAAAATTCATGGTCCTTTGTGTTTATTAAATGTCAACGTTATTTAAAAAATAGTAAATAATAAGTAAGGAAAAATTTAAAAGTAATTTCTTTAAATAAAACTACAGCAACAACATGCATGGAAACATAGGTAAAATCTAATATGGTGTTTTGTTTCCAATTGTAAGTCAGGTATTTAACTGTGATATAGTAATCTAAGTAATTGATCTTACTCTAATTAGTCCCGTCAAATTAAACCTAAACATTGGGGGAAAGTTACTTAAATGCCTATTATACTGAAAATAAATAAAATTGTTTTAAACATATCTTAAAACCAAAATTTCAAAACTCCCTATATTCCGACCTGTGGAAAAAATTGACTCGAGGTCAGGTAAAAAAATGGATTTTCCGCGAATTTCTCAAAAACGGTAAGTTGTATTGCAAAATTAATTTTAAAAAATTATAGATCATAAAATTATCTACAAAAAGATTTTTAGGTATATTCTTTTCCTTTATACGACTGTTTCTAAGATAAAACGGGGCAAAGTTTCGCAAGCGTCATATTATGCATAAGCATAAGCATGCCACGTACACAGTGTTATTTACAGTAAGTGTCCTTTTAAAGGATTTTGGAAACTACTAAAGAAACATTTTTAAATTTTTGGTATTTCCTGTTATACCGGACGTGCGCATCAACTTGCTTATTTTAAATGAGAGATTCCAAGCATATTTTATGTTTCATGTTCTGTACCTTAATTTAGCGTTTTTGACATATTTAAATTTATTTGTCGAAAAATTACGTTTTAAGAATAATTAATTTGGCCCATAAGCAACCCCTTATTATTTAATTCGGGATAAAAATTTTGTTTAACAGGGCCCAGTTTAACTAAGTTTTTATAAAAATTAAAAATATGGTAATACACTGTGTTTAAAAAATATTATTAAAAAGGAAATTGCGAAAATTGCCGATTTTTTTTTTTATAAAATTAAGGAAAACCATATTTTATATTTTTATTTTATTTTGTATTAAAAATAATGACAAGTTTGTAAAAATTTGCCTTGTTATATTTCAAAAACGATCCTATTTAGATAAAACAATATTAATACCTTCTTTGTAGATAATTTTATAATCTATAATTTTTATGAACGGTAATTTTGTGATAAAATTTACCGTTTTCAAGAAATTCGTGAAAACCCCATTTTTATTTTTACTTTTTACGTCGAGTCAATTTTTTTCCACCGGTCGGAATATTGGGGAGTTTTAAAATTTTGTTTTTAGATATATTTTAAACAATTTTATTTATTTTTACCTTGATAGAAATTTTAGTAACTTCGAATGTCTAAATTGACCAGACTAAATTTTAAATTAGACAAAAACGAATTCTACATTCATAACACCATATCAGATTTTATCGATTTTGCCATGCATCAAAACTGCTTTTATTTTTCTAAACAAAAACCGTTCTTTGTATGGAAAAATATCAAAAGACTAAATTAAGTTCAAAGTAAATGATTGTTTTAAAGGTAATATTAACTTAAAGAAAAAGCAGTGGCGTACCATTTTTTCTTAGAAAAAAATAGTTAAATATTGTTCGAACGCCACTAGTAAATTTTATTTAAAAACGTTTACAGCAAATAATTTATTGTAACGGTTAAAAAAAGTGTACCAAATCTTGTGAAAATATCTTATATGGGAAAAGATTTTTAACAAAAAACATTTTATTCCCAAAATGTTAACACCCTGTGCCTAAAAAAGCGTTTTAAAACATAACTTTATTTAAAAATGTTTTTAAAGTACCAACCAAAATAAAAATTACCTTGTATATGTATAAAAAAAAATAATAACTAGTCTAGTTTTCACGCTTTAGTGTTAAACCAGAAAATCGTTAAAAAAATCTATAATAATTGTACAAAAGCTTTGATACCATTTTTAATATTTTTGGGTGTTTTAATGCTTGTAGAGCAATATACGGTTTTTTTGGTTTAGAGTAAAATGAGATATAACCACAGTGCACTTATGTTTTTTTACCAAATTTCGTGGAAATGGTTTGTGGGAGTGGTAGAAAGCCTACGATAAAAACAGATTTTTTTCATTAAACTTTTAGAATTAAATAAGATATAATCACAGTTTACTAACGATTTTTTAGAGACCATTTTTCTTGGGTAAATAATTACATTTACTACATTTCCGTAAAAAAATCATCTCTAAGTTTTTTAAAACATTATATAGTACCGGATTAACCTTGGTAGTACTTAATATGCAGCTTAAAGCAGTAGATGCATTGAAAATTATATCTGCTATTCTTTAAATTTAAATATTATTAATTATAAAATTAATTATTAAATATTATATTTTCCACACTTTTACAGAGAGATATACCAAATATGGTATTTTTTTAAATTGTTTATTTGCTTCTCTTATTAGGCTTTAAAAGTAAAAGATAAAAAAGACTATAAAACTTTTTAAAAATAAGGTATTTTTTATCTTTTTAGTTATTCTGGTAAGTGCGAATTTAATAAAAATTAATATTCATGTATGTTTTGTATATGTATTTTTATACCCTAAAAATTATAATATAAAAATAGTAAACTAAAAAAGGAAAAATTTACAAAAAAAACGATTTTAAAAAGCACCTTAAAAGTTCAGATAAAAATAAACCTTACACATAAACAAAAGGTTTAAAATAAAGTTGATATGTTACATATCTACAGAGTGTCCAGGATTCGTTTTTTTGTTAGGCAAAGCATGAATTTTGCGTTCTTTACATTTTTAAAGGAAAAAATTAAAGAGCAAAAAAATAATCGCCTAGTTTCGGGTCTGCCTAGTATCGTGTTATTTTTTTGAGACATAATTAGTGAACAAAGTAGGGGAATTAAAACTGATAACATTCTTTTAAAACCTATGTGGCCAACTTCATTTTAAATGTAAATTAATATTTCAAATGATATCTGTTACGTAGAGAAATTATCATCTGAGGGAAGTGAAACTGATCATGTCTCGAAAGAATAGCACTTCTATACTTACGGTATGTACACTAGGGTAGATTTTATTTTTAAATAATTTTCGTACAGTCTTTAAAATGTGCCTCTGGATAAACAAAAACTTGTGTTTAAATTTAAACAGCTTAACTTTTTATTTTAAGGTTCCTTCCTTATTGAGTTTGAAGTTTGCAAAATATGTAAATATTATTAATTTTTTTGAATATAATATATAATTTAATATAAATATAACTTTAAAAAAGTCTAAAAACACAAATTTTACTTAATTCCTTGAGTTTGGCATGTTTATTATAACGTAAAAAATATTTTTAAAAAATATAACTAAATTTGTATGCCTGAAGGTTTGTTCAACCATACTAAACTACTTGCCTATGGCAAATTTTTAATTAAATATAGCACACTGGCGATAACACCTTTCGGCAACGTTTATGGTGGAGCTGGTGATAACTTGCATTATTAAAGAATATTTAAATGATTTCTAAAAAAATACCATACAAATTTCACTGTAATGTTTTAAATTGTTGAATTTGACAACCAAATTCTAACAACATATTTGTTTTTTAATGTCCGTTTGGCATTTCATAAATTTTGTAAACATTTTTGTATAAAAATGTCTTGTTTTGGCACTAAATCTGTAGAATTGTTTATTCCTTCATTTAATAGTTTCACTTTCTTCAACTAATTTTCTCCCTAAATTACACTCGTGCATCACAATAATTAGATAATGTAGCTTTCAAGTGTATTGCCTTTTAAATACTACTCTTGTTCGTTTTCATATTTTGACTCCTTCGGAGTCGGGCTCTTTCACCAAAATATGAAAATGAACTCTAGTAGGTTTTAGGCAATACGCTTTAAAGCCAAATTATCATAATTATGATGCACTTGTGTAATTACCCACAATAATTATCTAAATAAACCTAAAAAAATTGTCAAGCAACAAAATGTACCACTAACTATGGTTAACTATGTCGTGAAAAATAACTACTAACTAGATCTTTTTTTCTGTTAATTAAGTAATATTTATACAGGGTGATTCAAAAACAATCACGAAACCTAATTGGGTGTTTCTACTTGACAAAATAAGGGTAGAGATTCATATAATTTTTTTTTCAAAATGTCATTCGTTTTCGAGTTACAAGCCGTCAAGTTCAATTTTTGTTTTGGTTTTTTCGCCATATAGAATTTATTTTTTAACCAATCTAGTTGATATTTGGCACACACATCGAGCTTTGCAGATTCTTAAATTTTAAAACAAAAGTACTATTTTTAAATACCGCCAGAGGGCACTTTACCTAAAACTTAAAATTTATTTACATTATAACATTTTTATTTTCACAGATATTGTAAAGCTGGGGGCACCATTTTATGTCCTAAACGTCTTAGTTTTTGAACTACGGTGTGTTAAACATTAAAAAAAAACTTTTTATAAATATAACTATAATTTAAATAAAATTTGACGGCTTTTAACTCGAAAACGAATGATATTTTGAAAAAAATTATAATAGGTTCTACCCATATTTTGTCAAGTAGAATCACCGCCTGAAATTTCGTAATCGATTTTTAAATCACCTTGTATAATTTAACACCAACATTGTCCTACAAATTGCGACATTTGTTATCCTGGTTTTTGATATTTATTAAGTAAATATATTTAATCCCTGCTATCCCTGTATGCTATCACCAGCGAAAAATGTTGTAAGGATAAAAGTTGGTTTTCTCGTCAAAATGAAGCTACTCACGAAAAATTAGCTTGTTAGTAATGACTTGAAAAAATGGTCTAGAGATCCCTAATAAGTATAAAAACGCAGTGCCGGATAAGCAATGTAGCAGAAGGCAGCAAATGCTACGGGCCCAGCGCCTTTGGGGGCCCCGCGCCTGTACCCAAAAAAACACCAATTAACATAAGTGAAGTTGGGGTTCTTTTTCCAATAAATTGTGAAAAATTTTTTTGCCATGATGTTTTAATGGGAACGCACACACCTTAGCCATTTCTAAAGTGATCCTTGTCCACATTGTAATTGTATTTGAAGACACGGGAAAACGATGAATGTCCAAAAATGTAAAATGTTCAGGCGAGTGTTTCTTTAATATTAAATATTAAACTGAACCAAAGTCATAACATGTACATACTTAAGTACTTAGTGATAAGAAAAATATTTAGTCAATTATTATGTTACCATTCTATTCTAACCATGTTTTTAAAATAAGAGTTACCAAAGTAAAATTATTAATAAAAATACCACTTGGGTACCTATTATGTTCGGGAAAAACGATAAAGGTCCAATTTAAAAAAATATATTAAACCTAAAACAAAATTGTATTATTCCTGAGGCATAAAAACGTAGCTGCATAACTATTATTTAGAAGTAATTTTGCTAATAACGATAATTTTAAAGTTTCACAAACATTTTCCTATGTACTTTTAGTTTTTAAGAAACATCCACTATTATCTTACAGATAACGTTTTTTGTTTGTTTTTTTATACGGTACAAAACTAGCCTTATTGCTACCAGCTATAATTCAAACATTAAAATAATTTTGCAAAATTTGCAACTGTTACTGATTAAGTAATTGGACTCTCATCGTTCTGTCAAGTAACGTACGGATTTTAACGAGTGTACGATATTTTTAAAAGTTTGTTAGGCATTAATTTTATCAATATTTCCGTTTATTTAGTAATAAAATATGCATCAACTTAAGAGATATATAATAAACTGCAAATATATGTTTTTATAAAAAAATGGACTTTTGTTGTTTTTTCCGTGTGGTCTTTATATTATTATGCTGCAATTTGGCAAAACCACAATACTTACAAGGGAAATATTTTAATATTGTTTTCGATTCGAGCTGTTTATATAACCCGACATGTAGAATGGTTTCTAAATAATTACCAACAAGGTGCATTTTGCTTAGCTGCTAAAAACAGATGTGATTTTATGAAATTCCAAAAAAAAATTCATTAAAATCTTGTTTGTAGTAATAGTGTTACGAATTTACTTCAGTTTGATGATCACAAACTGTAGTGGAGAACTTTTTTAACATTAAAACAAATAAAAAATATATTTAGGAACACAATGGAACAAGAACGTTTAAATGACATCACTATAATAAATATAAAAAATGATTTACTTAGAAACATTGATTTAAGTGGTATTTTTAAATTTGCACGCACTAAATCACGAAAAGCCTTTTTGTAAATGTTCTGTCTAGTTTACATTCTAAATTTCAATAGGCACTTCTTTTACCTTACTTAAGACACCCACAGTACGTTAGTATTTAGGCTTTCTGCCTTCGTGGTTTGTCCAAAGATAAAAGAAGGCAATGTAACTCAAGGGCCCCCTATTCACATTTGCTACGGGCCCCGAGTCTTATTCCGGCACTGAAAAAATGCATTGTGGAAAAGCATGTTACGGTTCTAGGTTAACTTTATTTTAAATACTTGAGTTAATTACACCAGAGACCGACAGTTATTTTTCTAGATAAAATTGTTTTTGTTTCTAAAGAAAACATTTGACCTTCTCAATTTGATAGCAGTTGGATCAGATGGAATGGCTGTGGATTCATGAAAAACGGGTAAGGATATTTGTTTACTTAAAAAGGCACATAAACGTCTTTTACAACATTAGAATATTCAGAGTTATTTAGTTTTGTCTTATACTATCATCATATTTTAGTCTTTAGAGACCCTGTCGCAATGGACGTATATTAAAACGGAATAAAAAAATATTTATTTTAAGGAACGTTTTACTTAAATTAAAGTAAACAAAAACCCTTTTCTTTCGAATCCACAGCACTTTTAGCTGATCCAACTGCTATAAATTCGTATAGGTAAAATGTTTCTTTTAGAAAAAAATACCGTTTTATATGGAGGAAGAACTGTTTGTCTCTGGTGTAGTTAGCCCCAGTATTTAAAATAAAGTTACCCTAGAACAGTAATATATTTTTCCACGATGCGTATGTATGCCGCAATTATTGGTGTAATATTTTC
>JACEGR010007670.1:0-46070 GCA_014170235.1 Listronotus bonariensis
TGCTATGAGCCAAAATACATATGTGACGTATGGTCCGCCATTGTTTGCAAGGCTTTGAGCAATCTTACCTAGTCAAACGATCTTGGGGTCTGAGTAGCTTCAAAGTCGATTGATGAGATAAGGTCGACATTCGCCATATTGGCTAGCGCGGCTGTGACGTCAAGTCGGGCCATTTTCAGCCATGTTTGATTTTAGGCAGATCAGTGGCGTAGAATTAAGGAAAACAAAAAAGAACTGTATGTTGTAAACAAAATTTATTGGATTATTTTAATAGGCATAACTTAAAACAAAAACATAAATGTGGTTTAAATATTGAAAATTAAAAATTATCAAAGCGACGACAGGACGATGAGGTACCTGGCAGAGCAAAACATTTTCCATGGTTCCGTAAGTCAAAAACCATTTTAAAAACTTTGTATACAGGGTGTCCGCTAATGAATGGTACACAGAAAAACCACAGATTCCTTATGCCAAAATATTAAGATTTAACCAAACATACCTAATATCCAAAAGTTTATAATAAGGAAGATACGGAGGTGTCATAGTAAAAAGAAAAAGTAAATTTATTTCGATAATTGTTCCTCCCTTTTAAAATATCTTAATAAAACGGTATCTAGGGGTTTTTAAACATTAGCTTTTCAGATCGAATATTAATTTTTGTGTGTAGACTAGAGGGCGATGGGTACACTATTTAAAATTCTCTAAAACTACCCAATTTTTTGTTACTACTCCGTATGTATGTAAACTAGTACGCTTCTCTATGTTTTTTGCACAAGTATGTATGTACCTTCAATAACATCGTATTAGCTATAATTAGTATAATTACAACTGCGCAGATATAAATAGCTGATATCTAAAAACGCCTGGATACCGAGTTTTATTAAAATGTTTAAAACATATTAAAAATTATCGAAATGCATGAATAAAAATATTTATATTTCTTTAACTGAGTATCTTCCTTATCATTAACTTTTGGATATAGGTATGTTTGTTTAAATCCTAAATGGGTATTTTCGCATAAGAAATCTGTGGTTTTTCTGTGTACCATTAATTAGCGGACACTCATCTGTATCATATGTATATAAAAACACGAATGACTGAAAACTATTCGACTAAACACTATCAAAATCTCTAAAATAAAACGAGTCCGAACCAATAATATGTGAAGTCTCTAAACTAACCAAAAACAATAACAACTGGAAATCCTTGCAAAATATACAACCAAAATGAAAATGGCAAATTTCCACAGTTTTTACTAAACAAAGCTTCGACAAGGCACTGACTCAGTCATCAGCTGATAATGTTACCAACTTGGAAAAGAACTGCCAACCGAAATCGTAATTCTCACACCCTCACGTCCCTGACACAAAGCTATCACCGGTCTTGCTTAGGTATAAACCCCTTCTCATAAAGAAACTCTAGAGGCTTCCTGAGTCGCACATAAACAAGTATTTTTGACAAAAATAACGTAAGAAACTAATTCTTTTGACAGTTTTTACATATCTTTTTAATTAAATAGATGACAATGCAACTTTTTTGCTTTCTAATATTTTAACTTAGCTTTTATAATTTAATTTCTTATCAGCAATTAGTCGCATCAACAAATAGTTAATTAAATATCGTTTATATCTAATCTAACAGATTTTACGATAATATTTTTTTAATTTTTAATTTTCTAAGTATTACTTGGTTTTATAACATTAGATACCTTATTAATAAGCCCTTAATTTTTTTCAATTATTAAACACCACGTGTACTTGTTGACTGATGTTTCGCAATTTGTCAAAATTTTATTTCTTGTAAAAATTAAGTGCAACATTGCACAATATTATGCGTATTTTCACAATATTTTACTTTCTTATACAACATTTTACTCTGTACACAAGTACCTGCACTACTACAGGCTACATTTTAAAAGTTATCTAATTATAATATTTGTTTTAATTAAACCGACTACAAAAAATAATACATAAAACCATAAAGTAACATACCTACGGATATAATTTCCTTACTCTATGATAAAAACTCATTTAAAGTTAAAAATAAGAAAAAATAAATAAATAAATTTGGGTAATAATATACCGGGTGACAACGAAATTACTATCCACCAATTTACTTTCTTTAGTACAACCGTATAGTTCTCCGATTTTGGGATATTATATTATATCACCGGATGCCATTTAGATATAACAGCATCTGTGTATACTTCCGGCTTAACCGAAAGTGATATAAACTTTGGTATTTTTAATGGAACACCCTGTATATTTCTTAGGATTTTAATTCTACAGGTTATTTCTGATATAAAACCTTAAATATATCCATAACCTAACTTCTTTGGTTTTTGGAGAAAATGGCTTTTGAAAATGTCCAAACGACAACACAACATGCAGTTTTATGGGATAACAAATAAACATTACAACATTTTAAAATGCTTTAAAGAGTTCTTTTAAAAGGCTCTATCTTTGTGGATCATTATAATACTACTTCCTGTTTAAACAGAAGTGCTGTAAAATTTGAACTTCTAAGTATGACAACCCTGGTAATTTTAATGGAACACTTTATATATTATTTTAAATTTAAATTCTTTAAGCTATTTCTAATATAAAATCTAAAATTTTACAGTAATAGGGAGACCTGAGCAGCCAGAACCACTTTATTTGAAACCCTAACTGTAGAAAACTAAACAACTTAGTTGCACAGTTTTTGTGTCATACGTAGAAAATTACGTGCACCATGTAACAAAATTGGTAGATTTATGATAACTTAATAAACATTTATAAAATATTTAAATATTGCAACGTCCTGCATTTGGTTCTTTTGCCTAACCCCCTCGGGTAAGAAGAATCACCTTTATAGGCAAAAAGAACCATATTGAGTAAAAGGAACTACAAAAAAACTAAAATTTCAAGTCATTTAACCTAAAAAATGTATTTTTTTTAAAGATCAAATAAAAGAAAACATAATAACTTTAGTCATTACATAAAAAAATCGAAAAAAATCATGCATGAAACATATAAATATTTACTTTCTCGAGGAAAGTAATATTATGTTTCTCCATTGTGGCTTTAAGATTTTTAAAAAGAGTTTCACCGGCGGTCTATTAAATGCCCGTGCCCTAACGACGCTTGTAGGTTCTGGCTGGCGCAACCTTAACTCTGGATTTCTCTTCATGAAATTTAAAACCACTGGTCCCCGGCAGCCCCATTTTTAAAAGGGTGTTCAAGATTACTTTTCGGCAAATTAGTATGCCAGTTCACATAGGTCCTTTTTTGTTAAACCGTAAAAGCGCCCATCTAATTCTTTAATATGTTCCACAAATTCATTTTCCTGATCTTTTGAGAAAACTGGTTTATATCTTCCTGATGATTTTGTTGTACAATTCTTTTTTACATGCTTTTGAAGAGTGGAGTAAGGAATATTAAACCTTTCTGCAGCTCCATCGCTTCCAGATTCCATGAATTTCCTCTATTTGACTCTCTCTTATAACGATAAACCATCTAAAAAATAAAATATAATAAAAAATTTTGTATTATGGGCAAAAGGAGCCATGGTTTTTTGCCTGGTTTCTTTGCCCAGATTGCAAGGTCTTATTGTTAATAACTTATTACGGTGTAAACCTGACTACTCAAACAAATAAGTTAGGCTATGCGATTTTAGACTTTATATTCAATAATTCAATATAAAAAAATATTGTCACAACTTAATACATACCTCTTGGTTTCTCTTAATAAATACTAAGTATACACTATTTTAAATATCCAGAAAACTAAACAGAATAATATCACTTAAGAACGACTATCAGGGTAAAAACACGAAATAATATTTTGGTAGAGGTGACGAAAATGAGCGCGTTAGCAGTGTTGCCAAACGGCCAAATATAGAGTAGTGTTTTATACTCGCTGGTTCTTTTGCCTAGTAGGTTCTTCTTGCCTGGGTCTCCCTACCATTAACTATCTTTTTTAGTTTTAGAGAATTTTTGAATTTTCTGACGACGCCGATGTTCGGACCTTTTCAAAATTCTTTTCTCTCAAACTAAAAAAGATAGGTTATGGGTATATAATATGTTTTATATCAGGAATAGCTTGAAGAATTTAAATTTTAAAAATAAAAATATCCTAATAAAATGTTTTAAAAAATTCAAATTTTTTCCCTTAGTTATGTTTACCTATTTAGAATTTTAATGACTAAATGTATTTCATTTATAAACAAAATAAAATACGGAATATATCATTTCCGTAACAAATTTGTCTTTTGAATGGGAATTTTTTTTTCAAATAAAAATGGGAATCATGTAGAACCTCGTTTTAAAGGCCCTTTAATTCTCTAGTTAACGCCACTTTGTTTTTGAAAATACCGTACAAACAGTGCGGTTTTAATGAAATTGGCTTATAAGTCTAGAAAGCTCTTGCCGATTTTCATAGATAAATGGGGGTTAAGTAGGGAATTTAAGGACCTTTAATACGAGGTGCTACATGACCTTCACTTCTATTGGCCAAAAGAAAAGTTGCCAGTGCCCCCTTTATACTAGGACCACATGACCAAAGTTATTTTAATGCCAAAAGTAGCTTAGCTGACACCATTTTACACAAATTTTACCCAATCTCGATATCTTGACCCATTCAAAAGTAAGGGGAGAGAACTTTAAAAATGCAATATATGTACAAATTTGAGCTAAACTTCAAACGCCTGTAACTCTAGAACGACTGGACCGATTTTTAAACATAAAATGGTGATGAATAGAGAATTAAAAGACCTTTAAAACAAAGTGTCATTTAAAAAAAAATTGCCAGTCTTATTTTTATGTCAAAGAGTAGTTTAAGTAACACTTTTTACCCGATCTCAATATCTTGTCCCATTTAAAAGATAAAGGGGGGAGTAAGGTATTTTTGGTTTACACAGCAGGTGTGCAAGCTTTCGTAAGATTTGATGCGAAAATCTTGCCACAAATTTTTACCCAATTTGCGATGATTGTAGGTTAAAGGGGCTTTTCATTTATTTGTTTCCAGTTTATGGGACCTAAAAAATGAGCTTCTAAAATATTTGTACCGAATTTTAATATAATAACCATATTGCACTGCCCGTCCACTAAATTTCTCTGCCGGATATCGCCCAACTTAAAACTTAACAACAACCTAAAAAAAAGCTGGCGCCGCCACTGCATATACAGGGTGATTCAAAAATCAATCACGAAAGGCAAACAAAAACTTAAAAAATAATAGTTTAAAAAAACTAAAAAAACACGCTTTTTATATGCAACCGAACTAAAAATTAGAAAATAATTTTTCATTACAAAGAGTTTGTCACTTCAGAGTAAAAAGCGTGGGGTGCATTTTACTATTTTTTCATAACTTTTCCCTCATAGATATTTGCAAATAGAATAATTATAACATTTAATATATTAAGCACCCCACGCTTTTATTCTGAAGTGACAAACTCTTTGTAATGAAAAATTATTTTCTAATTTTTAGTTCGGTTTGCATATAAAAGCGTGTTTTTTAGTTTTTTTAAACTATTATCTATTTTTCATTTTTTAGTTCGATATATCAATTAGTTTTTAAAAATAAATGCTCCAGTTTATTCACTAAAAAAATTCCTTCGCCATTTTGTCAAGAGACACAGAGGATCTGTAAAGGAATTTATTTATCCTGGCGGTCCTAATCAGGATAACGGGATACTGTTTTTAAATTATTGCATTGTCATCGGTCCTTGATACGTGTGCAAAGTTTCAAAGAAATTGAATCGCTGGAAGTTGGTAAAAATTAGGCTCAAAGATTCCGTTACATAGATAGATAGATAGATAGATAGATAGATAGATAGATAGATAGATAGATAGTTACAACCCAAGCTAATAAAAGCGTGTTAAAAATAAGGTTTTATTAAAGCCGATGAACCTCACCGTTTAGGCACCAATAGACATCAAAGTTTTCGTCAATTTTAATCAAATTACCCACATACATACAGGGTGTCCAGTAACTCAATAGTTTTTAAACTACGGAGTGTTAAAAATTAAAAAAAAAAGTTTTTTTTTAATATTGTTGGTGTTAAAAATTAAAAAAAAATCTTTTTAATATTTAACACATCGTAGCTCAAAAACTAAGACGTTTAGGACATATGTTTATATGAACTTTTTTTCTTATTTTCTGTTGTGGAATCGCCCTGTAAAGTTTGTCGGTTGAGTTACTGGACACCCTGTATGTATGAAGGTAATTAATTTGATTGAAATTGATCAAAACTTTGATGTCTATTGGTGCCTAAGTGTGCCCTTTAAGTTTTAGGTAAAGTGCCCTCTGGCGGTATTTAAAAAAATACTTTTGTCTTAAAATTTTAGAATCTGCAAAGCTCTGATTCGTGTGCCAAATATCAACTGGATTGCAATATGGCAAAAAAAACAAAACGGACATTTTGAAAAAAATTATTTAAAGCTCTACCCTTATTTTGTCAAGTAGAATCACCCCCTTAAGTTTCTTGATTGATTTTTGAATCACCCTGTATATCGTGTCATTTATTGCCTAAAATTTGGTTTATGTTGTCTCACTAATTTTTTATCAAAAAAAAACAACAATTATAAAGTTAGAAGTTACACTTTAAAGACGCACTGCTTGGTTTTCTGATTATTTCCACCCTATTTGATACAGAAAATGTTGTACAGAGGAATGTTATTGGGTATTATATAGGTAATGAGGAAATTATTGGTATCATCTTTAAACCATTATTGTTTGCAAGTTTTTCAACTGTATTTAATTATAAAAGAATGTAAACCCGGTTTTTAAAAATGATATTTTAATAGTGTTTACTTGTGACCAGCACATTCCATAAATTAGGGCTGATTATAAATGACTTTACCCTTAAGATTATTATTAGAAAACACCCTTCGAATTATTGTTTAAAACGTAAGTACACTACAAACCGTATCTATATACTAGAGAATTATTGCAAGTTGCCTTATTAAGCTCGGGAATTATTAATACCGGTCTTATATAAATAGTGCTTGTACCCCTAATTTAGAGATATTGCAAATCATGTTCATCATCATGTTCCATTAACCTAAAAAAAGGGAAACATTTCTAATGGATTTTCTTTATTGTTTTGTCACAAATTATCAGAATACCCAGATGCGAAACTAAGCGTGTTCGTTAAAATCTCTCACCACCATGATCCCTCCCACTGCGTGGTGGATATACACCCCACGATTTAGTACGTGACCCAAAGCTCATCTAGGTGTCAGTTAGTCCCATATTTTTGTTAGTATAGAACGTAAGTATAAGTTAGTTAATTGGGTTTACTTGTTTGTAAACGCTTATTTTTTTTATTATTTAAGTGTTAGTATAGTGTCTTCTTAATTTTTTTACCGTTTAAAATGGGTTTATAAATGTGATATTTTGTTATATAATAAAGTTATTTTTAATTTGTCCATACATGTTGATGTGCAGGCTATAGATAATATCGGGCACATCAATGTTCAAGTAGTCATAATACTTTTTAATATAAAAATGCATTAAAAGTATATTCTTGATGTAGTAAGTTCTATTTACAAAAAATGTGTGGATAATTATGGTTTTTCTATAATGAAAACATATTTTTTAGCGCAAAAGTCTGGCTTGGAAAAAATCTGATGAATTATAAATTGTGCGGAGATCATTTTAAAAATAAATTTATTTCTATCTCGTCATCCGCAATAAAACGTCTATTTAACACTACCGTGCCGACAATATTTTTCAAGCCATTATCATCAAGATATATAGACAATTCTAAGAACCTTCTAAGAAAGTTACTATTTTAATAGGTAAATATTAAATAAATCTTAAAAAAGTATAGTATAAATATTAATACAAAGTTTTTACAAAATACTTAAACATGTTTATAAATGTATTGATATAAATCAGTATGCGCCTAAAGGAAGGAAAATATTTTTATTTTATTTTATGCTATTTAAAAGGCTATATTTTAAATAAAAAAATTGGGTGTTTTCTCAGCATTTAAAAAAATAACATACTTCTATTTCTATGGCAACATCTGCATTGCTTTAAAAGATTGCGTCGGTGTTTCGTTAGAAACCTTTGTGACTCTGCTTTCAATTATTCTGTTTCAATCTCTAGTTACACAAAACTTTTTAATAAACAATTAAGCTAGTAAAATGGAATACCTTTAATTAATTTAATAAGCAGTTTTTAGACAACGTATTTTTTTTAATATGGCGTTTTGTTAAACATTCTAAACCCCATTAGTTTAATCGTTTTTTAAAATGTGCTGTGCAACCAGATATAGACATTTTATTACAAATTGATCTAAACGTGACATCTACTAACAATATTTTACCTTTCAAAGCATAGGTAAAATTTTTAGTTTGTAATATTTTTTGAATTTTTTTATCTTTGGACAATCCACGAAGGCTAGGCTTTCAGCTATATAATACTAACGTACCGTGGGTGTCTTAAGCAGGGTAAGAGAAAGTTTGTTAACACGGGACTTAAAAACTTGAAGATTTGGGGGGAAGGAAAGACCTCCGCTGGCAGCAGGTTCCATAGTCTAGAAACTCTAGGGATAAAAGAACGAACGAAATGGGAAGTTCGGGGCCTGTCCAATTGAACTGTATAGGGATGCATACGCGCGGCACCACGAGTTTCTCTGTTGGGAACTGCAAGAGGAGGGACTATACTGGATAATTCGTCGGAGCAGAAGCCGTAAAAGTATCTATAGAAGAGCGATAGATATCCCACAGCTCGACGATGGGCAAGAGAAGGAAGTCTTTGAGTAAGTAAAGGATCATTAACGACGAACAGCCCTTCTTTGAATGGCATCAAGAATGCTGAAGGTTGTAGGGGATGCCATTCCCCAGACATGAGAAATATTTAAATTTTCAATTAGTGTATTATTCTTTTGTCCCGTTTTCCCCACTTAAAGAAAGCTGCATAAATAATTACTATAAAAGTCTATCTCTCCTTAGCGCCTTGGTACGGTTTAACCTTTTACAAATTTAAAATACTACGATCCATGCATTGGTGCAGATTTTCCATTTATTCTTTCTCAAGGTCATAGAAACAAGTAAGCGTATTTTACCGCACTTTCGCATCTGGATATTCTGATAATTTGTGGTTTTGTGTTGTAGGGTTTTTTATAACACAATTACAGAAATACATTTGAAAATGCAAGGTTTTAAGTATTTTTACTTCTAAAGACTTTTCGATTTTGTCGTCAGCAGCCGTTCGGTTAGCCGAATAGTTCCGAAGTTAAAAATAAGACCAAAATAAGGCACGTCCTAAAACCGACATAAATAGAACCAGGCACTATACTTCTTAAGGGAGTCCTTATGCTACTTTACATCTGCGCAAGCTCAGATGTCGAAATAAGGCCGGTATTATTAGCGCCTGACCTTATTTCACTGTGCAATAATTCTCTTTATTTACTATAACTCATAATTTTTTAATTTCTGATAAAATCGCTTAGAAAATTGAAAAAAAAATAATATTGGCCGGAATGCATGGTTTCGTTATATTTTTGTTTTCTGAACATGATCCGTGGTTAGTTTTTCCGTCATTTGTAATAGCTATTTACGTTACTAGACCGGAAAATGGTATTTTACGGGTCGACGAAAAGCATTTACAGGGCGAGCCGTAGGCGAGTCCTGTAGTTTTGAGGAGACCCGTAAAGTATTTCCGGTCGAGTATCGTACATAATTTTTTTAATTGACCGGAAAAAAAACTGTGTAAATTTTAGTGTTATATTTAAACGACAATAAGGCAAGGCTGCTTCAATTATTTCATCTGGATTTTCCATGTCTGACTCCATTTTGGCAAAATGATGCTTTCTTTACTTTACAATATCTTGAACTGTCAAATAGTAACAATTGAACTCTGACAATTTTTGTCATGGCTAACAGGATTTTGATATCAGGGACCGGAAAGTAAATGAGAGACCGGAAAGTAAACTAGGGACCGGAAAGTAAATTAGTCCTGTAAAATGGCATTTTCCGCTTAAAAAATTGAGTGGAAAATTCAACTTTCCGGTCAATTAAAAAAAAAATAATTTCGTATACTGTACAGGTTGTTCCATCTCTATTTATAAACACAAAATAACTTTGCTTCACTTGCTTCTATGCAAAATATAAAAATAAAATTTAAATGCAGATGGTCAGGATACACTTTTGGCAGTTCTATTTATTATACAGCGTGTCTTCGGAAGTTCTAACAAATGGGAAACTTTTTATTATTTGTTTTACGAAAAATATTTATTGTTTATAAAAAGTCCTGCTTGATGAGAAAATACATTTCCACAAAACTATTTGAAGGTTGGATGTACAGGGTGGCTTAAAAATGACTTGTTTCCAAATTAAAATAAGGGTTATTTCCTAACTATGTTACCAAACTTTAAAAAGTGATTTCTTATGTCATTTTATGTAGAAAAGTTCCTATAAACATATGTCCGGAGTTGCTTCTTTTCTGAGATACAGGGCGTTAAATATTTTTTCAATGGTCTGTTTGTTTTTAAATATCTTAGATACGAAGGCAGATATAAAAAATGTACTTTACTAAAAAGTTGTATTTTTATTTGCTTTAAAGGAAAAACATATATAAACTGCATAAAAAGACAGTGGCGTACATTTTTCTCTTAATAATATTGGCTGTTGTGCTCACTGTACGCCACTGGCGTTTTATGTAGTTTTTATATTTTTTTCTTTAAAGCAACTAAAAGTACAACTTTTTAGTAAAGTACATTTTTTGTATCTGGCTTCGTATTTAAGATATTTAAAAACAAACAGACCTTTAAAAATATATTTAACGTCCTGTATCTCAGAAACGAAGCAACTCCAGACATATGTTTATAGAAACTTTTCTTTATAAAATGACATAATAAATCACTTTTTAAAGTTTGGTACCGTAGTAAGGAAATATTTCTTATTTTAATTTGGAAACAAGTCATTTTTAAGCCACCCTGTACATCCAACCTTCAAATATTTTTGTAGAAATGTATTTTTTTATCAAGCAGGACCTTTTATGAAGGGACCGCTTTTTTGTAAAACTAACAATAAATAAATAATAGTTTAAAAAATCTAAAAAAACACGCTTTTATATGCAACCAAACTAAAAATTAGAAAATAATTTTTCATTACAAAGAGTTTGTCACTTCAGAGTAAAAAGCGTGGGGTGCATTATTACTATTAAATGTTCATAACTTATTCCACTCATAGATATTTACGAATAGAATAATTATGAACATAATATATTAAGCACCCCACGCTTTTTATTCTGAAGTGACAAACTCTTTGTAATGAAAAATTATTTTCTAATTTTTAGTTTGGTTGCATATAAAAGCGTGTTTTTTAGTTTTTTAAACTATTATTTATTTTTCATTTTTTAGTTCGATATATCAATTAGTTTTTAAAAATAAATGATCCAGTTTATTCACTAAAAAATTCCTTCGCCATTTTGTCAAGAGTAGTATTAGGACTGTAAAGGAATTTATTTATCCTGGCGGTCCTAATTAGGATAACGGGATACTGTTTTTAAATTATTGCATTGTCATCGGTCCTTGATACGTGTGCAAATTTTTAAAGAAATTGAATCGCTGGAAGTTGGTAAAAATTAGGCTCAAAGATTCCGTTACATAGATAGGATACGATTGATTGATAGATACAACCCAAGCTAATAAAAGCGTGTTAAAAAGTTTTCCATTTTGTTAAGAACTTGCGAAGACACGCTGTATTATGGGACGATCACGGAATGTTACTGATTTCTCAAGACGCTGTATAAGTGTGCGTCAAAAACAAAATTTTCATTTTCAAGTAGGTTTTTTAAAATGCAACATCCTGTATATGTTAACAAATTTTAACTCTATTAAATTCTACATTAAAGGGTATAAGACATTATACTCATTTATTGCTGGTTTTTAAGGTGTCCAAAATGCTACTTTATATATTTGTTAATGATTTAAAGAAGGAAAAGTAATATTTGGGTTCTAATTGTTTTTAAATAATTCTGCACTGTCAGAGTATCATATAATGTGATAGCATATACCTAATTACCTTTTATTGGTGAAACTACCAATAGGTATGTCAACAATTTGGTTAACTTTAGGCACATATTTACTTATGATGATATTAAAATAGTTAACACTTTGTCTTTTGAATGTTTTTTTTCTTAAATAGAAATGGGAATAATATAGAATATTGTTTTAAATACCTTTTAATTCTTCTATACTCAACGCCACTATGTTTAGGAAATTGGCCTGTAAGTCTAGAACGGCCTTGCCGATTTTCAAAAACAAAGTGGCGTTAAGTAGAAAGTTCAAGAACCTTAGATAAATAATTAATAGTTTAAAAAACTAAAAACACGCTTTTATATGCAACCGAACTAAATAGAAAATAATTTTCATTAAAAAAATATTGTCATTTCATAGTAAAAAGCGTGGGGTGCATTTTACTATTTTTTCATAACTTTTCCATCATAGATATTGGCAAATATAATAATTATAACATTTAATATATTAAACACCCCACGCTTTTACTATGAAATGACAATATTTTTTTTAATGAAAAATTATTTTCTAATTTTGGTTCGGTTGCATATAAAAGCGTGTTTTTTTAGTTTTTAAACTATTAATTATTTTCATTTTTAGTTTTTGCTACTCTTGACAAAATGGCGAAAAAATTTTTTAGTGAACAAGAGTAGCAAAGTTTGTAATGTTTCCAACAGATTGCAACCCACTAAAAAATTTCTTCTCCATTTAGTAGCAAAGTTTGAAATGTTGCCAACAGATGGCAACCCAGTCAAAGTTTGGAATGTTGCCAACAGATGGCAACCCACTAAAAAATTTCTTCTCCATTGAGTGGCAAAGTTTGAAATATTGCCAACAGATGGCAACCCAGGTGTTGTTTTTATAATATAATGGATTTTTTTTTCCTGGCGATTAAAACAAGATAACGGGATACTTTTGCAGATTATTGCATTGTCATGGGTCATTAATAAGTGTGCAAAGTTTCAAAGAAATCGAATAGCTGGAAGTTGGTTAAAATTAGGCTCAAAGATTCCGTTACATAGATAGCCAGATTGATAGATAGATAGTTACAACCCAAGTTAATAAAAGCGTGTTAAAAATTAAGTAAGTATAATCCAAATACACCAAATAGCTGACCATCTGTATTAATAGTTCTTACAATAAAAAGGTAATTAAGATATATGCTATCACGTTATTTGATACTTTAGCAGTGAAAGAATCAATGGCGACGCCAGGGGAGGGCGTCGGTGTGGCGAACACTCAACCTAAATTTCTCTCGCCTCAACCTGCTAATTAAACGCAAAAGAGTCATGTTCAAAAATCATTCCATTTACATTAATTATTTAGTCAGCTCATATTCACGTAATCCGAATTATGAAATTCTTGAATAAATGATCTATGTTCGCAATATTAAAAATTACCAGTATGTTACGGATTTTATGTGTAAAATTTAAATCTAAAATAAAATATCTCAATGAAATGTTTAAAAAATTCCAAATTTTACTTAAAATTTTAATGACCAAATGTATATCATTTAATAACAAAATAAAATACAGTGATGATATTAAAATAGTTACCACTGTGTCTTTTGAATGGGAACTTTTTTTCAAATTGAAATGGGAATAATGTAGAACCTCGTTTTAAAGGCCCTTTAATTCTTAACTTAACGCCACTATGTTTAGGAAAATCGGCCCAGCCGTTCCACACTTAGAAGCGTTTGAAATTTGGCTTAAATACCGTCAACAGTGGTTTTAATGAAATTGGCTTGTAAGTCTAAAATGGTCTTGCCGATAAAGTTCAAGAACCTTTAAAACGTGGTGCTACGAGAACCTCCATTTATATTTGCAAAAAAAAATTGCCAGTGCCCCCTTGATACTAGACCACGTGATTAAAGTTATTTTAATGCCAAAAAGTAGCTTAAGTTACACTATTTTAAACAAATTTTACCCGATATCGATATCTTGACCCATTCAAAAGTTAAGGGGGAGAAAACTTTTAAAAACCGCAATGTATGTACAAATTGGAGCTAAACTTCAAATGCCTGTAACTCTAGAACGACTGGACCGATTTTTAAACATAAAATGGTGATGAATAGAAAATCGAAAGGCCTTTAAAACAAAGTGCCACATAATCCCTCTTTCCATCTGAAAAAAAGTTGCTAGTGCCTTCTAAACCAAAATTATTTTTATGTCAAAAAGTAGTTTAAGTGACACCCTTTTACCCAAATTTTACCCGATCTCAATAACTTGTCCTATTCAAAAGATAAAGGGGGACTCTTTTAAGATTCTCACTGTATATATTACTAAAAGTAGTAGCAATATATTTTTTGATTTACACAGCCTACTAAGCAAACAATTTTCTTGTAAAACCGTTTATTTTATCACAAAAATGCAAAAAAACAAATATTTGAATTTTCTGTGGCCATTATGGTGGTGAAGCTTAACTTTTAAAATTAATCTTACACATAAAATTTTGGTCATTAACAGGCTTTACCCCCATTAATACCCCCTATGGTGAGAAGAATCTTTAATAAATTAATGGGTTTTTACCTTCTTTAAGACATACAATAAATACAACTCTTTAACTGATAGGGATGTGCAAATTTTCGTGAGATTTGATGCGAAAATGTTGCCACAGTTTTTTTTACCCAATTTGGTGATGATTGCAGGTTGAAGGGGTTTTTGTTTTCAGTTTATGGGACCTTAAAAATAAGCTTCTAAAATATTTGTACTGAATTTTAAAACGCCCTGTATTCATATAATAACAATATTGCACTGCACATTTTACTGCCCACCTCTAAATTTCTCTGCCGGATATCGCTCAACTTAAAAGAAAAGCTGGCGCTCGCCAACTAGAAAAGAATTATTTAAAAATAAAAATTAAAAGCTAAACATTGTTTTTCTTTCTCCTTACTTCCTATACAGTTAATGGTGCATATTAACATGCTGTTGATATCGCAAAAAGCAGCAGTAATTGACATATACTACATTTTTGTGTAGAATTTTATAGAGCCAAAATGTGTTAAAAGATACAGGGTGTGTCATTTAAAAACCTACTTCATAATAAAACCATTTTTGAGAAAAAAATGTATCTAAATAATTTTTTTATTAAAGTTTTCTTTTTGTATCTTGTATAAATAAAGTTGGAACACCCTGTATACCGGGTATCTCTCTAAAGGTATGTATAAAATGCTACCATAGGACTGCAAAATACAACGATCTCAATGCAATTCACCTTTGGTCGCAAATTTAATCGTTCATGCGATATACAGGAGTATCAAAGTTTTTATTTTATTTTTTTTATTAATTGAAATTTCTTTTTACAAAATTCAGTAAGTACGGGTTTTTTTTTTGTAATAAACCAAAAAGGTTACTCCTATTTTTCCTGTTAAATGTAGAAGGTATAATATGATTTTTAGTATTTTTCCCATATTTTTTGTGCACAAAAAAGTAAACTTGATTAATATCACTACGTGAGCAACCATTTCACGGATATTTTTAGATTAAGCGTTTTAATTTACAATTTTTTTTGCATTCCTTTTACTTCCCTTTATTTAGGCCACATCGAGGTCATCCTAAAAAAGTATCTACAAATTGGATACTATACCTCTCGTTACGGCAAAATACTACCAATTCTACCTCAGCACTTGCTCGTTAGTTAAAGTTTTACACCTAACAAGTAATTGACTTCAAATAATTTAACAAGTGCTTGTTCATGCGACTTTTCGATTAAAATGTTTATCAACCTATTTATCAAGTAGCTTGCTCAAGTACTTGAAAAAATTCAATCCTGTACTCAATTTTTTAGTGGATTTTTACTTATAAGTGACCAAGTTTTGCAGGGAGACACTTCAACCTTGTGGGCGTCACATTTGAGTAGGTCAACCTTTAGCTGGCAGAAAACACATTTAATCTATAGCAGCTTCAAAGAAGCTTCGGATTATTTCTCTTTTATTAACACGCTTTTATTAGCTTGGGTTGTATCTCCATCTCATCCATCTGTCTATCTATGTAACGGAATCTTTGAGCCTAATTTTAACCAACTTCCAGCTATTCGATTTCTTTGAAACTTTGCACACGTATCAAGGACTCGATGAAGATGCAATAATTTAAAAACAGTATCCCGTTAGTTCCAGCATTTTCCAGGAAAACCGGAAAAGTGAAAAAATCGTACGTTCTGGCGTGATGCGCCAGATTAGACAATTGAATAATCGAACTTGACAACATTTGCCGACGGGTTGGGGACAGGGGCTCAATTTGCTGAACTACTCGCTGAACGTATTCGTTCCGGGAGCGTATAACCTTCATCTGTTTTTTTTAACGAACGAATAACCTTCACTTGTTTTTTAAAACAGGCGGTCATAAAACAGAAATCTGTATTACCAACTGACATCTGACAAAATTCACAGTCATAACATAACCTAAAATTCCTTTAATGTGAAATTAAAGTTGAAAAAATCAGTTAACTAAGCTATTAAAAACAAAGTATACACTTTAATTGAAATACAAGAAGCAAATAAATAATTAACATTGGTCCTCCGCAGCCAGAATAATCATTCGTAAGCAAAATAGTTCCTAAATCACATAACCTATAACCAAAAAGGTTCGTAAATTCACTTAAGGTAAGTAAACTAAAGTAAACTCATATTTAGAAAAAACATTTATGGTAAATTTCTTTTAGTTTAAAAAGGTAATATTTTAAAAATATTTGTCTTATTTATGCAAATTGGGTAATTGTTTCGAAAGTTGGAGCAACCCCCCATTTTGACCAAATTTGATATACAGGGGCACAGAACTAATAAAAAAGGGGCTGGTTATTTTCTTTGCTGCTTAATTGAAATAGTATGTTCTAATTTACTGTTATATTAAGAATTTTGTGCAAAAAGACGGGGGAATATAGTGAGAATAGGAATGTTTTTGATATTGGGCAAAATCATAGTTGCTCCCTTTCAAGAGAACATTTATTTTTAAAAATTAATTGATATAACGAACTAAAATGAAAAATAATTAATAGTTTAAAAAACTAAAAAACACGCTTTTATATGCAACCGAACTAAAAATTAGAAAATAATTTTTCATTAAAAAAAATATTGTAACTTCATAGTAAAAAGCGTGGGGTGCTTAATATATTAAATGTTATAATTATTATATTTGCCAATATCTATGATGGAAAAGTTATGAAAAAATAGTAAAATGCACCCCACGCTTTTTACTATGAAGTTACAATATTTTTTTTTAATGAAAAATTATTTTCTAATTTTTAGTTCGGTTGCATATAAAAGCGTGTTTTCTAGTTTTTTTAAACTATTAATTATAATTTATACACTTTGTATGTGTCCCAAATCCGACCTCCCTTGGAATATTTTTTCTTATATCTTGGGCCCAGTGGCGTAGCGTGCCTTGGAGGGGCTCCGTATCACAATAAGTTAGGGGGCCCTAAAAATTTGTTTTTGAATACCAAAAAAAAAGGACTCCTCTTTCCAAAAGCATTGTTTTCGTATTTATAGTTTATTTGTTTTCTGGGAGTTTAAATTTAAGAAAATATCATTTGGCTTTTTCCAAAATAGAAAGGGTTTATTAAACATTTGAAAAATACTAAACATTTTATATACTACAGGGTGTTTCGGGAGGAAAGGGAAATATTTTGGGAACATGTTCAGAAGGTTAAAATAAGAGAAATTAACCCATATGTTTTAATCCGATTCTTAACCGTCTCTGAAATAATCAGTGATAAGGTTTTAAAAAAAAGTTTTGTATTCCTAACACCAGTTTTTAAGTATTTTATTGCTTGTCAATACCTAATTTAATTGACTAATAGTTTTGACAAGCATGGTTGTCAGTTTCATTGATTCTGAGCGTTTCGACTCGAAAAGAGAAACGGTTCTGTACGTAATGCCTCATATATTTACTCATAGGGAGTATACTGACATGATATTCGTGTATGGTTTCTGTAATGATAGCGCATTACGTGCTTGTTGATGAATACCGACGTCGTTTTCCAAATCAAAGAGTTCCTAATAGAAAAGTTTTTCAACAGGTTTTTGCAAATGCTTAGGAAACAGGAATGTTTCCAAGCGTAAGGATTGATTCTGAACGAGAGGTGGGTCTAAATGTGGAAGATGAAGAGAATATTCTGGATATGGCTAAAGAGAACCCAGGTGTTAGTTCGAGGCGGATTATGAAAGAACTTCGATTAGAATCACATTTGGACGTTTGACACTTAGAAAAAACATTTAAAGCCTTTCCATGTACAACCGGTTTAACATTTTCAAGAAGGTGATTACGATGAAGCCCCGCTTCATTTTAGTCGCCGGGTGCGTAATTTCTTAAATAATCGTTTTTCCGATCGTTGGATTGGCAGAGATCACCAGACCTAAACCCATTGGATTATTGCCTTTGGGGATGGATGAAATCACTAGTATACGAAACACGAGTAGAAACCGTAGAAGGACTCCACAATCGAATTTTTAATGCTGCAAATGTCATTAAAAACAATCCGCAAGCAATTCAACGCGCAACACGAGCGATTAACAAACGTGCTGCAGCTTGTATTGAAGTTGGTGGGGGTATTTTTGAAAACATTTTAAATTAGTGGAATTTTGTTTAGTATTGTTTGTGTTGCTTTTAAAATAAAAAATGGTTACAAAAAACTTTAGAACTGATTATTTTAGAGACGGTTAAGAATCGGATTAAAACATATGGGTTAATTTCTCTTATTTTGACCTTATGAACATATTCCCAAAATATTTCCCTTTCACACACCCTGTATATACCTATATACTTGTTCTTGAATAATATAATACAAATTAAGATTACTTTAAAAGAAATAAATTAATAAAATATTTATTAAAAAATAATTATTTTAATTTAGGTTGTATAAAAAAAAAATACTTACTATACAGAGAAGGTTCATGAGCTTTCGGTCGAAATTATTTTATTATAATCCAATAAAATAAAATCTTAACGATACTACCAAGTACGAGAACTGAGCTTATGGTCGTGTCTTAAAAATGTGGTAAACTTTTACTAAAAACTTACTGTTAAAAATAAAATTAAATAATTTTAATTAAAATATACATATAAAAAATAAGTTTTAAATAATAAAAATAAAATTAAAAATTTAACGTAAATTTTTGGTTTTTATCTATATAGGTAAGATATCCTGAACATAGAATTTACTTTATGCCAAAATTTTGGCAGATACTTAAATTTGCGTAGATACAGTATTTTGCGCTTTATGTAGTATTAGCATACATAATGTTTCAAATAAAAGATACATTTTTGATAATAATTTAGTATTACTTTATAAAGAAAGAACTGATAAAAATTAATGAGTGCATTCAAGAAAACAAGTTTTTATTACTAAATTAAAACTGAAAATTCAGACTTGAGTCTAACGACTTGGCTTCAAGTGTGTTTCTGTTGTCTTCGATCACTATTACACTTTTAAACATATCATCTACTTGTACAAATAGGTACCGGTATTCGTAAGCACCAGAGTCATTCTAAAAAACAAAATACCACCAGATATATAGCTGTAACTTGAGATACAGAAGTTTCATAAAGAATAGATTATCCAAATCATGAGTAAATGGCTAGAATTATTACTTCTAAAAAACTTTGGCTCCTTTTTTTAAAAGGTATTTTAAAAATGGTGGAGTTAAACAGGCTCTTTGTATGTTTGCTGTAGAGGGTAATATTGTCAAAAAATAATAAAATATACAGGGTGTTCTAATTAAACTGGATTTGACTGGAAAGTAAAAAATATGCGAAGCCTCTCCTTTTCTCATATCATTTACCTATTCCTAGTCTTATTTTGATATACTCTAGGAGTTATTATGGCTTGCCTAATAAATTTATTGACACCCGCTTTAAAACATTTTTGAGACCCAACAAAAAGCTCTGTTCTCGATAAGATTTTATTTTATTGGATTATGATAAAATAATTTCGACCGGAAGCTTTTGAACCTTCTCTGTATAGTAGGTAATTTTTTATATAACCTAAATTAATATAGTTATTTTATATTAACTATTTCGTTTATTTATTTTTTTTAATGTAATCCCAATTTTTATTATATTATGCAAGGACAGAATAGTTTTCATAGTATACCTATAAAAAGTTTAATTTTCTTAAGATGTTTATTCCACCTTTTTTATTTTTAAGAAAAGCCAAATAATATTTTCTTTATTGTTTTTCTTATTTTAGCATTTCTTTTCTACCACTTATTTTTGCTTACACACATTTGGGGGCGCTATAGCCCGGGGCCCCGTATCATTGATACGGCGGTAGCTACGCCCCTGCTAGGGCATAGCGTTCTCCACAACCCTTAGAATTCTTGATTCCATTCAGAGAAGAGCTGTTTGCCTCATTAATAATCCTTCACTTACAGAAAGGCTTCCCTCTCTTGCCCATCATCGGGCTGTAGGGGATTTATCACTTTTTATAGGTACTTCCACGGCTTCTCTTCACAGAATTGTTCGATATAATTTCTTTACTCACGGTTCTCAACAGAGAAACTCTTGGTACCGCACGTATGCATCCCTATACGGTCCAACTGGACCAGCGCCGAACTTCTCACTTTGTTCGTTCTTTTATCTTTAGAGTTTCAGAAATGTGACCCCTTCTGACCGCGGGGATCTTTCCTTTTCTCCTTAATCTTTAAGAATTTAATTTCTGTGTCAACAAACGCCCTCTTAATTTGCTTAAGACACCCACGGTACATTAGTATTTAGGATTTTAGCCTTCGTGGATTAATAAAAAACACAAAAACATAATCTTGGGAAATCAGTAACATTCACTGATCGTCCCATAATACAGCGTGTCTTCGGAAGTTCTTACCAAATGGGAAACTTTCTTATTAATAACTTTCCGAAAAAAGTTTTTCTTCATAAAAGTCCTGCTTGATGAGAAAATACATTTCCACAAAAATATTTGACGGTTGGGTGTACAGAGTGGCTTGAAAATGACTTGTTTCCAAAATAAAATAAGGGTTATTCCTAACTATGATACCAAACTTAAAAGGGTGATTTATTTTCAAATATCTTAATTACGAAGCCAGATAAAAAATAATACCATACCTTAAAGTTTTATTTTTAGTTGCTTTATAGGAAAAAATATAAAAACTACATAAAAAGCAAACGGCGTACATTTTCTCTCAATACTATTGGCTGTTGTGTCCACTGTACGCCACTGCCTTTTTATGTAGTTTTTATATTTTTTCTATAAAGCAACTAAAAATACAATTTTTTAGTGCATTTGATACAATAGAATGTCCCAAAATTTGAAAACTATACGGTTGCACTGTAAAAATAAATTGCTGGATAGTAATTTCGTTGTCACCCGGTATATACTATACTTAATTGGTAAATACTTTTACTTAGTTGAAATCCAGTGGTGTAGTAATTTTTTTAATAAATATGTAATATTATAAGTATAGTTTTTTTTCAGTTTTTAACCCTTAATTGATGCTTTTAATTTTAAAATTAAATTTCGCATAGTGAGCCTTGATATAGACCTTATAACTAAAAAATAAAGTTAGCTCCAAGTTCATAATTTGTTTACATTTTAAAGAAAAATACAAGTTTAAATTTTTTTAGCTATTTACCCCTCGGTTCCGTAAGTTTGATCACTTACATATTAATTAAAAACTAAATATTTTGCATCAGAGCCACTGTGTTTATACTCAAAACGGTGTCCAAAATTAGTATGTATCCTTTATTTTAAGAAAAACATTAGAGTTGAAACAAAATAGTAGGAAACCATGTATGAAATGGATACCTTCAAAATTTAAATGTCTTTAATACGTTTGGTATTGGTTTCATACACGGTTTTTTGTTATTTCGTCTAAAATCAAATGTTTTTTTTAACCCTGGATATATGCTGATTTTGGACAGGGTTTTAAATATAAAGGCAGTAAAGCTAATTCAAAATTTTTAGAGTTGGGACACTCGGTATTTTACGACAATAGCAAATCTAAAAACTATTTGCGACAAATATCTACGGAACGTGAGCCTTGCATTTAATTAACAATAAAAAAACATGTTAACAATAAAACATTCGCAAATAAAAGCCTGTTATATTGACAATTCCCAAGTTATCAACAGGGTGTTTTGAAACTTGGGTAAAAATGCAATAATTAATTATTCCTTCGACATTCAAGAAGTCAAACTGGACACCGATCGTTTGCCAATGGCGAAGGTCAATAAGTATTTGCCTAAGCAGAAAAGTAATAGTACCGCAGTTCTTATAGTACCTATGGGTGATAACAGAGTAAATTAGTTAATGAAAATATATATGTGAATTTGGATGGTACCGAATAGGTAGTACGTAAAGATTGCGTCGCGCTCAAAATTTATGGAGCGATTTATAACTAGTTGTGCGGTAATACTCAAGTCAAACGATATTGAAGTTTTATAGAAAAGTGTCGCTTACCATTTTTAATAAAAACAGTGTTTGATTATTAGTGAGTTAAGGAATTTATGTTTTAATTAGAAAGAAAAGGTGAGTTTTTAAATTCAACAGTATATTTTGTAATTTTTTTAAATACATTTTACCAAAATAAGGTATCCCTAATCCCCAAAATTTATATATTTTTTTTGTGTTAACCACGTAAATACAATCACCAAATTTTGAATATTAAAGACGTTACAAAAGGTTATTCATACGCTATTGATAGTCCCTGGGGCAGTAATAAAATGGACTTCATAAAGAACATTTTTAAAACCTTTTCGGGTTTCTTTTTTGAAACAATCTTTAAAAATTGACCAACTTCTCCGACCTAAAAGTGACGCGATTGCCCGAAATATTTGACATTGACAGGCTGGGTTAACGCGCCGCTTCCATATATGGCGGTATGAATATTCGTGGTAGACTCGTCAAAAAAACCCCTAAAAATGTTTTAAAAGTGTTCTTATTATAAAGTCCATTTCATTACTGGCCCAGGGACTCCTGGATATACTACTACTACTAAGGTTTTCCATCAAAGTCAAAACTAACAATGTACGTTTACCAAAGACAGATATCAATGATTTTTTTACATTTTTTTAACACACTTGTCTTGACTAAAAAAACCAAAATAATAATAAAACTATATATTTCTTTAAAACTACCCCTTATAACATTTTTTGCCGGCGTACATTTAATTTACTGGCATTGCCAACACTCTTTAATGGCAAGGCATTTTCAAAAAGGTATCAAAAAGACGCGAAAGTGGGCAATTGGCCGTTATTAGGCCACGTGTTGCAGATAAAAAGTGATGGCATCCGTCATTAATAAGTTATTGACAAAAATGCGTTTAAGATGATGGCATCCATCATTAATAAGTTATTGGCAAAAAGATAACAAAAAGACACGAAAGTGGGCAAATGCAGATACTCCCAAGCAGCAAGCTAGCGTCTTATTGACGAAAATTGTCGCATATACTTTTTTAAAAGCCAAAATGATGCGATATTTTATTTGAAAATTAAAATAGGAAAAAACTCCTTACTGAATGCAATTTCCTTGCAATGCAAAGTACCATCTCTCGGAACACTGTCCAACTTGGAAATGCAGATTTTTACACTAGCCGAAGATATTTCTTTCAAAGCTAAGTGAGATCACCTACCGCAGACCGTTCTCGAATTATTTTTGTCTAATGGTTTTAGACGATAAAAAGCGAAGATATTGCAGAAACGTAGTAGTTTATTGTCCATTACGCCATCTATCGGTATGTCAAAAAAACTATTAAATATATATAATATTTTTATTAACACGTCTTTAAAACTTTTAATAAAGTTTTAAACAAAATGTTTACAGCTCCTAACAGTCTACTTGAATATCTTGCCTTCTCGACTAGCCATCACCAATTAATCACACAACACACACTTATTAGGTAATGAATACATTTAATTATGTCTATTAAAAACTCTTTTCTTTAGAAAAGAAACTAAAAAGCTAGAAAACCACGTAGAAAACAATTGCACAAAGCGGCCAAACAAAAGCAAGGTTGCCTCATCTGTCAAATTGTCAAATCTTGTATTTCGGCTAAGCGGGAAATTTGAATTTATCACCTTCGGTCGAAATCCTCGAAATTAACCTAGCTAATTTTACCATCATTTTATTTTTATTCTCTTAAAAATACACAATAAACATTTTGTTTGACCTAATTTTTATTTGCATGATTTTTAACAATAAAATGCTATGAAAAGGCCATTTCCTTTAAATTATGTAAAAAAACATAAAATAATGTTGTTTAGCTACCATTATAAATAAAACAGATCAAAAAATTGCTTTAATGTTGGTTAAATACCAATGTTAATAATATGGTTTAAGAAGTATGAATATGCGTTGAAGGTTTGCCTTCAAAAATCCAATATTTATTTGCCTGCAACAAAAACGCGTGCTTTATTTAATCAGGATTGGTATGCCGCCATTTTTGTATGCTTGCCGGCAATTCGCCTGCATGTAAAATTTATTGGCAATTAAGTGTTTATTTAGGGTTGACTTTTTAATGCGTATAAGATGTTGGCATAATATTGCCACCAATTGCCAATGCTTTACCATCAATGCCAATATGAAAAATGTACATTGCCGGCAAATAGTGTTTGCTGGGTAGTGGTAAATTAAACCCTAATATTTTAGAAGTATTATTTAAATTTTGGTATTAAAGAAAATACCGAGAGTTATTTAAAAATAATTTGCTTTATTTTAAGCCAATTTTATGTGCAAGTAAAGGAGTTTTTGTTTTAAATTTCTCAATATTTATGTTTTTTATAAAAACAAATACGCTATTTTTTTGAAAATTACGTTTTTTAGTTCATAGTGTATCCGAAAAGTAAAAAAATTAATTTTTTAAGAACCCTTCCAGCGTTACCAGGGAAAAACGAGTATCTAGCTAACGAGAACAACACAATTTTCTCTTAATATACCATTAAGTTTATTAAAAAATGTACCTTTTCAAACACAAATAAACCTCTTCTTCTCCACTCACCCCTAAAGCCAGGAAGTAATTGGAGTACTTCAAACTACCACAAAAAAATAGGCAATTTGCATAAAAAAGCCTGTTAACGGTATTTCTAATTTATCAACAGGGTGTTTAGAATAAATTAGACACCGATCATTTGCCAATGCTTTTGAAGGTCAATAGTATTTGCCTAAGCAGAAAAGTAATAGTACCTCAGTTCTTATAGTACCTATGGGTAATAACAGAGTAAATTAATTAATAAAAATATATATGTGAATTCGGATGGTACCAAATAGGTAGTACGTAGAGATTGTGTCGCGCTCAAAATTTATGGTGCGTTTTATAAGTAATTGTGCGGTAATACTGAAGTCAAACGATATTGAAGTTTTATAGAAAACTGTCGCGTGTCCTTTTAAAGTTAAACAGTGTTCGATTATAAGTGAGTAAAGAATTTTTTTTTTTTAATTAGAAACAAAAGGTGAGTTTTTAATTTCAACAGTGTATATTTTGGTATTTTTTAAAAATATATTTTACCAAAATAAGGGTATCCCTAACCCCCAAAATTTATATTTTTTTGTGTTGACCACATAAATACAATTACCAAATTTTGAATATTAAAGACATTACGAAAGGTTATTCATCCGCACTGATAGTCCCTGGGCCAGTAATGAAATAAACTTCATGAAGAACATTTTTAAAACCTTTTTCGGGGTTCCTTTTGAAGAGTCTACCACGAATATTCATATTGCCATATATGGAAGCGGCGCTTTAACCCGGTCTGTCAATGTCAAATGTTTTGGGTGTCGGACTGGGCGAACGCGTCGTTTTACTAAAATGTTTTACATGCATACATACGGTATGAATATCCGTAGTAGACTCGTCAAAAGAAATCCTCCCTAAAAATGTTTTAAAAGTATTCTTATCATAAAGTACATTTTATTACTGGCCCAGGGACTACTAGATATACTACTATTACTAAGGTTTTCAATCAAAGTCAAAACTAACAATGTACGTTTGCCAAAGTCACATAACAATGTCTGTTTTTACATTTTTTAACAACATGCCTTAAATTAAAAACAAAATAGTCATAATAATAAAACTATTCTTCTTTTTAAATTGGTAATAAACTAAACCTAATATTTTAAAAGTATTATTTAAATTTTGGTATTAAAGAAAACACCGAGACGTAATTAAAAATACTTTGCTTAATTTTGAGCCAATTTTATGTCCAAATAGAAGAGTTTTTGTTTTAAATTTCTCAATATTTATATTTTTTATAAAAACAAATACGCCATTTTTTTCTGAAAATTACAACACAATAATTCATAGTGTTCCCAAGAAGTAAAAAATTTAAATTTTTAAGAACCCTTCCAGCGTTACCAGGGAAAAACGATTATCTAGCTAACGAACACAACACAATTTTCTTTTAATGTACCATTAAGTTTTAAAAAAAATGTACCTTCTAAAGCACCAATAAAACCCTTTTTTCTCCACTCACCCCCTAAAGCCAGGAAGTAATTGATGTACTTCAAACTACCCATAAATTTAATACAAAAAAAATAGGCAATTTGCATGAAAAAAGCCTGTTAACGGTATTTCTAATTTATTAACAGGGTGTTTAGAATAAATTAGACACCGATCATTTGCCAATGGTTTTGAAGGTCAATAGTATTTGCCTAAGCAGAAAAGTAATAGTACTGCAGTTCTTATAGTACCTTATGCTATGGGTAATAACAGAGTAAATTAATTAATAAAAATATATATGTGAATTCGGATGGTACCAAATAGGTAGTACGTAGAGATTGTGTCGCGCTCAAAATTTATGGTGCGTTTTATAAGTAATTGTGCGGTAATACTGAAGTCAAACGATATTGAAGTTTTATAGAAAACTGTCGCGTGTCCTTTTAAAGTTAAACAGTGTTCGATTATAAGTGAGTTAAGGATTTTTTTTTTGATTAGAAACAAAGGTGAGTTTTTAAATTCAACAGTGTATATTTTGTTATTATTTTTTTAATATATTTTACCAAAATAAGGGTATCCCTAATCCCCAAAATTAATATATTTTTTTTGTGTTGACCACATAAATACAATTACCAAATTTTGAATATTAAAGACATTACGAAAGGTTATTCATCCGCACTGATAGTCCCTGGGCCAGTAATGAAATGGACTTCATGAAAAACATTTTTAAATCCTTTCTCGGGGTTCATTTTGATGAGTCTACCATGAATATTCTTCCCGCCATATATGGAAGCGGCGCTTTAACCCAGCCTGTCAATGTCAAATGTTTTGAGTGTCGGAGTGGGCGAGACGCGTCACTTTGTTTGTCGTTTACCAAAATGTTTTACATGCATACATACGGTATGAATATCCGTACAAGACTCGTCAAAAGAAATCCTTTGCTAAAAATGATTTAAAAGTGTTCTTATCGTAAAGTCCATTTCATTACTGGCCCAGGGACTACAAGATATACTACTACTAAGGTTTTCTATCAAAGTCAAAACTAACAATGTACGTTTGCCAAAGTCACATAACAATGTCTTTCTTACATTTTTTAACACACATGTCATAGAATTAAAAAACAAAATAATAATAATAATAATAATAAACTATTCTTCTTTTTGAAATTAGTTTTAAACTAAACC
Source organism: Listronotus bonariensis (assembly GCA_014170235.1). Classification (NCBI taxonomy): domain Eukaryota; kingdom Metazoa; phylum Arthropoda; class Insecta; order Coleoptera; family Curculionidae; genus Listronotus; species Listronotus bonariensis. The sequence goes on from JACEGR010007670.1 coordinate 27,577, forward strand.
TATTATTTTAGAAGTATTATTTAAATTTTGGTATTAAAGAAAATACCGAGAGTTATTTAAATAATACTTTGCTTAATTTTGAGCCAATTTTATGTGCAAGTAAAAGAGTTTTGTTTTAAATTTCTCAATATTTATGTTTTTATAAAAACAAATACGCATATTTTTTGAAAATTACGTTTTTTAGTTCATAGTGTATCCAAGAAGTAAAAAAATTAAATTTTTAAGAACCCTTCCAGCGTTACCAGGGAAAAACGATTATCTAGCTAACGAGACACAACACAATTTTCTTTTAATGTACCATTAAGTTTAATAAAAAATGTACCTTTTCAAGCACAAATAAACCTCTTCTTCTCCACTCACCCCCTAAAGCCAGGAAGTAATTGATGTACTTCAAACTACCCATAAATTTAATACAAAAAAAAATAGGCAATTTGCATAAAAAAGCCTGTTAACGGTATTTCTAATTTATCAACAGGGTGTTTAGAATAAATTAGACACCGATCATTTGCCAATGGTTTTGAAGGTCAATAGTATTTGCCTAAGCAGAAAAGTAATAGTACCTCAGTTCTTACAGTACCTATGGGTAATAACAGAGTAAATTAATTAATAAAAATATATATGTGAATTCGGATGGTACCGAATAGGTAGTACGTAGAGATTGTGTCGCGCTCAAAATTTATGGTGCGTTTTATAAGTAATTGTGCGGTAATACTGAAGTCAAACGATCTTGAAGTTTTATAGAAAACTGTCGCGTGCCATTTTAAAGTTAAACAGTGTTCGATTAAAAGTGAGTTGAGAATTTTTTTTTTTAAATTAGAAACAAAAGGTGAGTTTTTAATTTCAACAGTGTATATTTTGGTATTTTTTAAAAATATATTTTACCAAAATAAGGGTATCCCTAACCCCCAAAATTTATATTTTTTTGTGTTGACCACATAAATACAATTACCAAAATTTGAATATTAAAGACATTACGAAAGGTTTTTCATCCGCACTGATAGTCCCTGGGCCAGTAATGAAATGGACTTCATGAAGAACATTTTTAAAACCTTTTTCGGGGTTCCTTTTGAAGAGTCTACCACGAATATTCATATTGCCATATATGGAAGCGGCGCTTTAACCCGGTCTGTCAATGTCAAATGTTTTGGGTGTCGGACTGGGCGAACGCGTTTTTTATCAAAATGTTTTACATGCATAGATACGGTATGAATATCCGTAGTAGACTCGTCAAAGAAATCCTCCCTAAAAATGTTTTAAAAGTATTCTTATCATAAAGTACATTTCATTACTGGCCCAGGGACTACTAGATATACTACTACTACTAAGGTTTTCCATCAAAGTCAAAACTAACAATGTACGTTTGCCAAAGTCACATAACAATGTCTGTTTTTACATTTTTTTATCACACATGTCTTAAATTAAAAACAAAATAGTCATAATAATAAAACTATTCTTCTTTTTAAATTGGTAATAAACTAAACCTAATATTTTAAAAGTATTATTTAAATTTTGGTATTAAAGAAAACACCGAGACGTAATTCAAAAATACTTTGCTTAATTTTGAGCCAATTTTATGTGGAAGTAAAAGAGTTTTTGTTTTAAATTTCTCAATATTTATGTTTTTTATAAAAACAAATACGCCATTTTTTCTGAAAATTACAGCACATTAGTTCATAGTGTTCCCAAGAAGTAAAAAATTTAAATTTTTAAGAACCCTTCCAGCGTTACCAGGGAAAAACGATTATCTAGCTAACGAACACAACACAATTTTCTTTTAATGTACCATTAAGTTTAATAAAAAATGTACCATTCTCAAGCATCAATAAACCTCTTCTTCTCCACTCACCCCCTAAAGCCAGGAAGTAATTGAGGTACTTCAAACTACCCATAAATTTAATACAAAAAAAAATAGGCAATTTGCATGAAAAAGCCTGTTAACGGTATTTCTAATTTATCAACAGGGTGTTTAGAATAAATTAGACACCGATCATTTGCCAATGGTTTTGAAGGTCAATAGTATTTGCCTAAGCAGAAAAGTAATAGTACTGCAGTTCTTATAGTACCTTATGCTATGGGTAATAACAGAGTAAATTAGTTAATAAAAATATATATGTGAATTCGGATGGTACCGAATAGGTAGTACGTAGAGATTGTGTCGCGCTCAAAATTTATGGGGCGTTTTATTAACTAGTTGTGCGGTAATACTGAAGTCAAACAATATGGAACTTTTATAGAAAAGTGTCGCGTGCCATTTTAAAGTTAAACAGTGTTCGATTATAAGTGAGTTAGGGATTTTTTTTTTTTGATTAGAAACAAAAGGTGAGTTTTTAAATTCAACAGTGTATATTTTGTTAATTTTTTTTTTAATATATTTTACCAAAATAAGGGTATCTCTAATCCCCAAAATTTATATTTTTTTTGTGTTGACCACATAAATACAATCACTACATTTTGAATAATAAAAGACATTACGAAAGGTTATTTTTAAGCACTGATAGTCCCTGGGCCAGTAATGAAATGGACTTCATGAAGAACATTTTTAAAACCTTTTCGGAGTTCTTTTTGACGAGTCTACCACGAATATTCATACCGCCATATATGGAAGCGGCGCTTTAACCCGGCCTGTCAATGTCAAATGTTTTGGGTGTCGGACTGGATGAACGCGTCACTTTTTTGTCGTACAAGTTTACCAAATTTTTTACATGCAATTTTTAAACATTGTGCCAAAAATCGTAAGGGTTACAGTCACGAAACCCGCTTAGTCCGATACCTTAAACATGTGTTTAAGGCTAAGCGCCTTTACACACTAAGCTGGTTTTGACGGACAGAGAGATAAAAAATTATACGAAGCCTTTGAGTTTGCCGACTTTCCCCGTTCTCTGCGTATGAAAGGTATTATTTGACTCCATACACTTCGATAGCGTTGGTCCGTCGCCCGTATTTCCGTCATTCGCTTATATGAAAAGGCAGTAATGCTTTCATGACTATAACCCATACCATTTTTGACACAATGTTTAAAAATTGGTAAACTTGACGACCTAAAAGTGAATGCCCGAAATATTTGACATTGACAGGCTGGGTTAACGCGCCGCTTCCATATATGGCGGAAAGAATATTCGTGGTACACTCGTCAAAAGAAACCCCCTAAAAGATTTTAAAAGTATTCTTATCATAAAGTTCATTTTATTACCGGCCCAGGGACTACTAGATATACTACTACTACTAAGGTTTTAATCAAAGTCAAAATTTACAATGTACGTTTGCCAAAGTCACATAACAATGTATTTTTTTACATTTTTTTTAACACACATGCCTTAAATTAAAAAAACAAAATAATAAAACTATTCTTCTTTTTGAAATTAGTAATAAATCATATCCCTCCTCTTCTTCTCCACTCACCCCCAAGCCAGGAAGTAATTGAGGTACTTTAAACTACTACAAAAAAAATAGGCAATTTGCATAAAATAGCCTGTTAACGGTATTTCTAATTTATCAACAGGGTGTTTGGAATAAACTGGTATTTGCCTAAACAGAAAAGTAATAGTACTGCAGTTCATATAATACCTATGGGTGATAACGGAGTAAATTAGTTAATGAAAATATATATGTGAATTTGGATGGTACCGAATAGGTAGTACGTAAAGATTGCGTCGCGCTCAAAATTTATGGAGCGTTTTATAGCTAGTCGTGCGGTATCTGAAGTGAAACGATATTGAAGATTTATAGAAAAGTGTCGCGTGCCATTTTAAATTTAAACAGTGTTCGATTATAAGTGATTTTTGTTCAATTTATTTTCAAATTAATACCAAAAGGGTAAGTTTTATATCCTATTTTTCTGATCATTTTGTTATAGACCGGTCAACATGGAAACCTGGCCACGCATCTTCGTTTTTAAATTCAATAGTGTATAAATATTTTACCAAAATAAGGGTATCCCTGATCCCCAATTTTTTTTTGTGTTGACCACATAAGTACAATTACTAATTTTTTATTAATAAAGACAGAGCTATACGTGGAGGAGGAGGGGGAATGCCCCCCCAGGACGTTAAAAAGACTCCTTAAAGATAGGTTGTTTCGTGGAGGTATAGAAAATAGTAAATTTGTTACCATAACTACCTTTTTTTTAACGTTTAACAAAAGGAGAAATAGACCAAAAATGTTTGTATTTTATAACGGAATTTTGGAAAAACTGGTCTCATGATCCAAAACTTATAAATACAAATTTTACTCCAATTGTTATCATACAGGGTTATAACTAAAAATATGTAAAATGCCCAGAAGCTTACTACTTCAATTTTTAATATATCAATATAAATGACAAATTTTGAAGAGAGTTGAATTTCAATGTCAAAATTTAAAGGTAAAGCATAAAAGTAAAAATAAAATATTGTTAATATTTAACATTACGCATTTTAACTTAAATAATAATAGGTAAAAGTGAGCAAAATTTAAAAGAAAATTTAACAACTTTAAATATGTTTTTTTACTTTAATCTTTAATTTTAAATTTTGACAATAAATTTAATTCTCTACAACATTTTTGGCCTTTTTTCAAAATAAAGGTACTTTACTTATGGCCATTTATTATAATTTTAGATATAACTCGCTCTGTGGATCAGAGATCAGTGTAATCAGAGAAAAGTTTTGAACCATGCGACCAGTTAGGACATTTAAAAATTCCAAAATGTTGGGTCCATTTGTCCTCTTATAACACCTATTTCGGGACACACTGTACACACACTTTTTACATTTTTCTTTGTTGGTTTTCAATATTTTTAACTTGTTGCCCTCCCCCCTTCTCCCACCTCCCCAAAATTATGCGTCCGGCCCTGATTAAAGACATTGCAATATTCGTAAGGACTTAATTTTTGCCAGTTTTCCTTATTCAAGTAAGGTAATTTAGCTTAAACCAGGTTAAAAGTTTTAAAATTAGGGTCAACGTGCCTAGATCAAAATAATAACAATAAACAAAAAAACATGAATTCAAAGGGATTAAAAATTATTTGGATAATTGCCAGCTGCAAATTTTCAAAATTTACAAAAAAAATTTTTTGCCAATATTAGTGTAACATCTAAATGATTAGCGCGAGACTATTTTTTTAACAATTTTTTAACAATTACACATATACATTTAGTTATTAAAGAAAATACAAAGAGTTATACAAAAGAATTGCTTTTTGCTTAATTTTTTATCTAAATTAGTAATACCTATTATTGTTTAAAAAAATAAAAGCCCTTTAATGCATGACAAAATCGCCAAAATTTGATATGGTGGTGTGTATGTAAAATTCGTTTCTGCCTAATTTGTATTAAAGTAAGGTCAAATACATACATTACTAGAACTTTAATGTAATTAAAAAGTTGTTGGTCTAAGGAAGCTATTACACAGTCAAAAACCTTAACATCGGTTGTTAGATTTGGAAGCTCATATTTCTGAAACTGTTGGAGAAAACCATTTCATTCTCAGTCCTTAAAATGTCTTTTTATTGATAAAATATACAGGGTGTTTAATTTTAAAAATGCCATTTTATTATCGAACTCCTGACAATGGCATTCCATATATGGCGGAAAGAATATTCGTGGTACACTAGTCAAAAGAAACCCCCTAAAAGATTTTAAAAGTATTCTTATCATAAAGTTTATTTTATTACCGGCCCAGGGACTACTAGATATACTACTACTACTAAGGTTTTAATCAAAGTCAAAATTTACAATGTACGTTTGCCAAAGTCACATAACAATGTATTTTTTTACATTTTTTTAACACACATGCCTTAAATTAAAAAAACAAAATAATAAAACTATTCTTCTTTTTGAAATTAGTAATAAATCATATCCCTCCTCTTCTTCTCCACTCACCCTCCAAGCCAGGAAGTAATTGAGGTACTTTAAACTACCTACAAAAAAAATAGGCAATTTGCATAAAATAGCCTGTTAACGGTATTTCTAATTTATCAACAGGGTGTTTGGAATAAACTGGTATTTGCCTAAACAGAAAAGTAATAGTACTGCAGTTCATATAATACCTATGGGTGATAACGGAGTAAATTAGTTAATGAAAATATATATGTGAATTTGGATGGTACCGAATAGGTAGTACGTAAAGATTGCGTCGCGCTCAAAATTTATGGAGCGTTTTATAGCTAGTCGTGCGGTATCTGAAGTGAAACGATATTGAAGATTTATAGAAAAGTGTCGCGTGCCATTTTAAATTTAAACAGTGTTCGATTATAAGTGATTTTTGTTCAATTTATTTTCAAATTAATACCAAAAGGGTAAGTTTTATATCCTATTTTTCTGATCATTTTGTTATAGACCGGTCAACATGGAAACCTGGCCACGCATCTTCGTTTTTAAATTCAATAGTGTATAAATATTTTACCAAAATAAGGGTATCCCTGATCCCCAATTTTTTTTGTGTTGACCACATAAGTACAATTACTAAATTTTTATTAATAAAGACAGAGCTATACGTGGAGAGGAGGGGAAATGCCCCCCCCCCAGGACGTTAAAAAAGACTCCTTAAAGATAGGTTGTTTCGTGGAGGTATAGAAAATAGTAAATTTGTTACCATAACTACCTTTTTTTTAACGTTTAACAAAAGGAGAAATAGACCAAAAATGTTTGTATTTTATAACGGAATTTTGGAAAAACTGGTCTCATGATCCAAAACTTATAAATACAAATTTTACTCCAATTGTTATCATACAGGGTTATAACTAAAAATATGTAAAATGCCCAGAAGCTTACTACTTCAATTTTTAATATATCAATATAAATGACAAATTTTGAAGAGAGTTGAATTTCAATGTCAAAATTTAAAGGTAAAGCATAAAAGTAAAAATAAAATATTGTTAATATTTAACATTACGCATTTCAACTTAAATAATAATAGGTAAAAGTGAGCAAAATTTAAAAGAAAATTTAACAACTTTAAATATATTTTTTTACTTTAATCTTTAATTTTAAATTTTGACAATAAATTTAATTCTCTACAACATTTTTGGCCTTTTTTCAAAATAAAGGTACTTTACTTATGGCCATTTATTATAATTTTAGATATAACTCGCTCTGTGGATCAGAGATCAGTGTAATCAGAGAAGAGAAGTTTTGAACCATGCGACCAGTTAGGACATTTAAAAATTCCAAAATGTTGGGTCCATTTGTCCTCTTATAACACCTATTTCGGGACACACTGTACACACACTTTTTACATTTTTCTTTGTTGGTTTTCAATATTTTTAACTTGTTGCCCTCCCCCCTTCTCCCACCTCCCCAAAATTATGCGTCCGGCCCTGATTAAAGACATTTGCAATATTCGTAAGGACTTAATTTTTGCCAGTTTTCCCTTATTCAAGTAAGGTAATTTAGCTTAAACCAGGTTAAAAGTTTTAAAATTAGGGTCAACGTGCCTAGATCAAATAATAACAATAAACAAAAAAAAAACATGAAGTAAAAGGGGTTAAAAATTATTTGGATAATTGCCAGCTGCAAATTTTCAAAATTTACAAAAAAATTTTTTGCCAATATTAGTGTAACATCTAAATGATTAGCGCGAGACTATTTTTTTAACAATTTTTTAACAATTACACATATACATTTGGTTATTAAAGAAAATACAAAGAGTTATACAAAAATAATTGCTTTTTGCTTAATTTTTTTATCTAAATTAGTAATACCTATTATTGTTTAAAAAAATAAAAGCCCTTTAATGCATGACAAAATCGCCAAAATTTGATATGGTGGTGTGTATGTAAAATTCGTTTCTGCCTAATTTGTATTAAAGTAAGGTCAAATACATACATTACTAGAACTTTAATGTAATTAAAAGTTGTTGGTCTAAGGAAGCTATTACACAGTCAAAAACCTTAACATCGGTTGTTAGATTTGGAAGCTCATATTTCTGAAACTGTTGGAGAAAACCATTTTAAATGGACAAATTCTCAGTCCTTAAAATGTCTTTTTATTGATAAAATATACAGGGTGTTTAATTTTAAAAATGCCATTTTATTATCGAACTCCTGACAATGGCTATATTTCCGAAACTATGAAAAATTAAATATACAAAGTGATACAAATTCGATGCATTAGCATTGCTAGCTCGGTAATTATAAGAGGTGAGAGTTGGTTAAATTGGGGCAAAGTTGCGCCTTTTTATGCTTAACAATATTCCGTTTTAAAATTTAAAATTTGGAACCGTTCCGGAATTATCCGCAAAAACACGAAATTTTGCGAAAGAGTTTTTTTCAGTTTATTTGAGAGGAGCTTTTAAAACAAAACAACATATAAACATTGCCACTTTTTGTGTTCTATAAAATGATTTCACTAAATTTAAGATCCGACGTTTCGTCTTTGGATCACCGTCATCGTATTTTAATTCTAAATGTAACGATATATCACACTTTACATTTATGCGACTTTTCGTACCATAAACCACATCCACTATTTTTCTAATAAAAATTAAGTCTTTATTCCAAACGATTTTAAACATTTCCATTTGAAAGTTAGTATGAATATTTTTTTATAACTACTTCACTATTAATATTTTTATTTATTTATTTATAATTTAAATATCAAGCTTCAAGAATTAATGTAGTTTACCAACATTTACTTATAAGTAATAAAATAATTAAGTCAAACGCCTCCTATTAACTTTATCGTATCCTGTTATAGAAAAAATGGATGCATACTTACCTGCAAACGAAAATTTTTCCGAACATTTTGAAAAAAACGGTATTTGTAATTGCAAAATAGTGAATGATAATGTTGTTCCGGTTCGAAACGTAGCATAAATGTAAAATGTGATATATCGTAAGATCTAGAATTAAAATGCAAGCTTATAAAATCAAATATTCCTCCCATCTAAAAAAACAAATTTGATGATGGTGGCTTAAAGACGAAACGTCGGATTTTAAATTTAGTGACATCATTTAAGAGACAAGAGAAAGTGGCAATGTTAATGTGTCTGTTGGTTTTAAACTATCTTCTCAAATAAACTGAAAGAAAAAACTGTTTCGCAAAATTTTTGGTTTGATAGTGGTAAGTTTTTAAATGAACACCCTCTGTATATATCATTTAAATCAAAATTTAATTCCTACGGGAAAGATTAATCAATATCAATGTTTAAACTTTGAATTTATATTGATGGTTAAAGCAAACTAAGTACTCTTAACATGACTACCATGCCGGTTGACAACGAAATTACTAATTTTCTTCAGGTGCAATCGCATTGTTTTCACATTTAAGGATGTTAAATTGTGTCACTTGATGCTCATTTTAGATACAATAGCATCTGTGTATTTCTTCGGGTTTAACCGGAAGTGATATAAACTTTGATATTTTTAAATGGAACACCCCGTATATTTTTAGGATTTAAATTCTACAGATCATTTCCTGATATAAACCATTATATCTCTAACCGAACCTTAATGGTTTTGGAGAAAATGGCGTTTGAAAATGTCCACACGACAGCACAATATGCAGTTTTATGAGAAAAACAAATAATGAGACATAACAAAAAACTTAAATGCTTAAAATAGTTCTTTTAAAAGACTTTATCTTTAAAGACAATTATAATACTACTTCCTGATTAGCCGGAAGTGATGTAAAATTTGAATCCATTAAGTATGATAACCCTGGTAATTTTAATGAAACACCCTATTATACATGTATATTTTTAAGGTTTTAAATTATTTAATTTGTTCCGGATTTAAAAACTATTTTTAGTTTTAGGAGAAAACGGAGTTCTAAAGGTCCAAACAACCTCACATAAGACGTTCCATTAAAATTACCAGGGTTACTACATACATACCTAGAAGTTTAAATTTTACAGCACTTCCGGTTCAACAGGAAGTAGTATTATAATGGTCTTTAAAGGTAAGAGTCTTTAAAAAGAACTACTTTAGCATTCTTAATTTTTGACATGTTCATTTTTTCCCATAAAACTGCGTATTGTGTTGTCGTTTGGTCATTTTCTCCAAAACCAAAAGAGTTAGAGTTATGGATATATTGAAGGAGGCATAAGGAATGACCTGTAAATTCAAATCCTAAAAATATACACGGTATTCCTTTTAAAATATTAAAATTTATATCACTTCCGGTTAAACCGGAAGATATATGCAGAGTAAAAAATTATTTTAACAATAAGAGTTTATTTTTGTTTAATAATGTACAATATTTTATTTTCGAGTGTAATTTGTAATTTTTGATTCAGTATTGAAGTCCTCTCGTAGCAGGTCAGGAATTTATTGTTAAAATAATTTTTACTCGAAAACGGCTCATTTTATCGATGTCAAACAAGAGTACCTTTTTTTTAGCAAAAGGTTTAAACTACCCAAAAACATATTTTTTGTGTCTTCAGCATACAGGGCGTAAAAATATATATCAATAATGTGCAAAAACTAGTCCGTCCCTGACAAACTAAAGAAGCGACATTAGTTTCAAGGGCACTATTTTAAGAGGTCTTTACTAGTATGCATCGTACTAAAATATTATCAAATTATACAGAGCGCTTTAAAAGTTATTCACGAAAAATCGATTTCTAGCTGCCCCCTTTAGGGGATCATATCTCCGCAGGGGGCTTAAACGAAAAAATTTTTAAAGGAACTGGTCGTGTTATTTTCATCTGTTCCATACGTGTGCGAGAGATTTCCACATTTTCCCAGACACTCTGTATAAACTTTTTTATAAAAATGGCTTAGAAATGAACTCCTAAGTTTTTGTACCGCAATTAAGAAAGACCCTGTATATACAGGATGTTTCACAACTTATCCGACAAACTTAAAGGGCTAATTCTACAATAAGAAAATAAAAATCATAAGAAATATGTCTTAAACGTCTTAGTTTTTAAACTACAGGGTGTTGCAGATTTAAAATAATATTGTGTTTTTTTTTATAATAACTTTTATACCAATTCTAGATATTTCTGAAAAATTTGGGGGACGCCTCCTTTTTACCAAAAGACATGCTTTTGGCATTACAAGAAAAAAAATTTACTAGTGTTGTTCATGTGGGATTTAGCGGTAGATATTTTTAAGAAAAATGGTACGCCACTGCCAAAATAAAAATATTTTTGGAAATTCCCATTTAGCTTGACACAAATTTGATCTCTTGACTTATTTTCATTTAATACCCGGTTTTCGCGTAAATAAATAGAAACAATTTCTCGGCAAGGTCATTTCTTATGGATAATATCAAATTTTACAGTGAAAAACTACCTTCGTTATTTTATTCTTAAAATAGATAGGGATTTGACCATGCCGAAAAATAGTTTTTATGTATTTACGCAAAAACCGTACATCAAATAATTAAATGTCAAGAAATTAAATTTGTGTCAAACTAAGTGGGAATTAAAAAAATATTTTTATTTAAAAAATGCAGTGGCGTACTATTTTTTCTTAAAAATATCCACCTTAAGACCCTCATGACCGACACTGGTAAAAATAAATTTTTCTTGTATGCCAAAAATGTATTTTGGTGCATCCCCCAAACAGGGTTGCCACAAGGATTTTTATAAAAGTACTAGATTTCCGAAAAAAGTACTAGAAGGTACTAAATTTGACAAATAAGCTAAAGCTAAAAAATAATTTAAACGGGGGTGGGGGGGTGTAAGTAAAATAAAAGTCAAAATAAAACATAAAATTTTTAATGAGAACTCATTAATATTCACGGCAAGCAACTCATCATTCGAATAATCTGACAATATTAATGATGAATTTAACAAATTCTTTGTCAGGTTCCCAATAAATTCATTATTTTCTCCCAAAATTCATTAAATTCTAGGTTTCGCAAATCCCCTTTCTCTTCAATATCTGCCAATTGAACCCATTCAATAATAATATTTTCATATTCCGACTCTAAAATTGAAAATAAAGGATAGACTTATGCGACATCTCTATTAACACATTTATTGTTTTATCGATCGACGAGTTGCACGCAGTATATTCTTATAACAGGTGTGTCCCAGGATGTGTTACAAGAGGACAAATGGACAAAAAATTTTGGAATTTTTAAACGTCGCATGATCCAAAACTAATAAATACAAAATTTTACTCCGATTGAAAATATACAGGGCGAGTTATAACTAAAAATATGAAAAATGACCAGGTAAAGTACCTTTATTTTTAAAAATAGGACAAAATTGTATAAGTAAATGTTGTAAAGAATTAAATTTTATGTCAAAATTTAAAGTTAAGCAACTAAAACAAGTCAAAACATTATTTTTGTCAACTTTTTACATTATACATTAACAGTTTTTTAAATACTCGGCTTAAGGCAGCGAGTTTTTAATAAATATTTAAAATTAATATATATTTTCTTTTAAATCTTGCTCCCTCTGGCCCATTATTTACGTTGTAACGCGCAATGAAAAAAATTGACAATTTTATTATTTTTAACTCTCATGCTTTAACTTCAAATTTTGACATAAATTTTATTATCTACAACATTTACTTATAAAATTTTGTTTTATTTTTAAAAATAAAAGTGGTGAAATCCTGGACGTTTTTTGTATTATTAGTTATAACTTGCCCTGTATAATAGCAATAGAAGTAAAATTTTGTATATGTATATAGTTTTGGACCATGCGACCACCTTTTCCAAAAATTCGTTTTAAAATTCAGAAACTTTTGGTCCATTTGTCCTCTTGTAACACCTATCCTGGGACACACTGTATGTATGTGTGTAATGTTGTAAAAATAGGAATATAATTTTAAAAAACGTACTAGATTTTGATCAGTAAGTACTAGACCACTAGATTCTATGAAAAAGTACTAGATCTAGTACAAATGTACTATGTGTGGTAACACTGCCCCCAAATCTTTAAAATATTTAAATTGGTACAATAGATATTATAAAAAACGCATTTCTTTTTAAATTTTCAACACCCTGTAGTTCAAAAACCAAGACGTTTAGGACATATTTTATATGAAGTTTTTTCATATTTTTTTATTGTGGAATTAGCCGTTTGTCGAATACGTGGTAAAACACCCTGTATAATTATTTTTTCCCTTTGACAGGTTTCTGATTTTAAATTATATAAAAAAAACAATTTTAAAAAAGAAATTATCAATATCAAAGCTCTTACTAAGGACTTTCAGCGATTGCCTGTTTTACAGCTTCATTGACTCGACTAATAGGAAATATTAAAGTAGTACACTAACATACATTTTCCATTATTTTATAACAGCGCGATTTATAGTAAAACGCATAATCAAGTGCTAATAAAAACAAACCTTCTATGTTCTTAGTCTTATGTAAATATTACATATATTTTCACATAACTTTAAGGCACCTCAGGGGACCAAATTTTATATAACCATTCTCGTTTTTAACTGCATAACATGTGTAGTTATTTTATAGATTATTATACATCTTTGAGCCAATTTTATGAAAAAAATTCCTATAAAAACGGGTTTTCAATTTTTTTTTAAGGTACCAGGTGTTAAACTTTTTAAAGAACGCAAAAGAGGAATCTCCTTTTTCGACAGTTAAAGAAGAACTCCTGCTTTTTATGTCATTGACCGGGACCTCTCCAAGGACGGGTTTCGCCTACCTCATAGGCATTGTCAAACTGGCAACTTTTTGAAACTGTCGTTATTTCTTACCATCGAACAGCAACGCTGTTTGTTTAAGATACTATTGATTAAACAAAATATTATTTGGCTTTTCTCCAGAATAAAATTACAAAGTTTATTCAAAATTTTGAGAAAATTGAAACTTTTATATACTATGAGGAACTATTCTGTTCTTTCACAATACAGGATGATTCAAAAGTCGATCACAAAACTTAAGGGGGTGATTCTACTTGACAAAATAAGGGTAGAGCTTTATATAATTTTTTTTCAATATGTCATTCGTTTTCGGGTAACAAGCCGTCAAAGTTCAATTTTTAATTTGGTTTTTCACCATATTACAATTATTTTTTAACCAATACAGTTGATATTTGGCACACAAATCGAGCTTTGCAGAATCAAAAAGAACGGTGTGTTAAATATTTAAAAATATATTTTATTTTTATTATTAACTAAGACGTTTAGTACATATGTTTATATAAAGTTTTTTCTTTTTTTTTTATTGTAGAATCGTTTGGTTAAGTTTGTCGGTTGAATTATTGGACACCCTGTATGTATGTAGGTAATTTGATTGAAATTGTTGAAAACTTTGATGTCTATTGGTGCCTAAACGGTGAGGTTTATCGACTTTAATAAAGAGTACCTTATTTTTAAGTTTTTGATTGTCTATAAAATGACGCCCCCAGCTTAACGATATCTGTCAAAATAAAAAGTTATGATGTAAATAAATTTTACGTTTTAGGTAAAGTGCCCTCTGGCGGTATTTAAACAAAAGCATTTTTGTGTTAAAATTTTAGAATCTGCAAAGCTTGATTTGTGTGCCCAATATCAACTGGATTGGTTAAAAAATAAATGCAATATGACGAAAAACCAAAATAAAATTGAACTTTGACGGCTTGTAACCTTATTTTGTCAAGTAAAATCACCCCCTTAAGTTTCGTGATCGATTTTTAAATCACCTTGTATAATAAAAGTTATAATTACTTTAAAAGAAATAAAATAATGAAATGTTTAATATTAAGTTACTTACGATACAAAGGGTTTAATCTATAAAAAAAGGAAAAATGTGGTAAATAGTTTACCAAAAATGTGGTAAACAGTGGTAAACAGTTACAGTAACTTTTTTTTCCTGCAAATGTAAAGTTTTTTTTTCACCCTTAATACATGCATATAGTTGGGGCCAGACATATAAAATTCTGAAAGGAATGCCTCAAAGTACACAAAAAATTATAATGCATTTTGAAAGCACATAGCCTCTGACTGATCCTGATTTTATATTTTCCAGATAAATAAAGAAAACATTGGTTTGGCACGTATTACTTAGTCAAAAAACCTCTTATTTCGTATCTGTCCTGCCATAAAACCTGACAAGTGGCGTAAAGAACTAGAAACTCGTCAGGTTTAATCTTTTTTGCTGCAATAAGTCATTATAATTTTTTGCCTACTTTGCGGCATTGCTTTCAAAATGAAATATGTCTGACTTTAAGTATACCTTAATTGGCAATACTTTTTGTTGTTGTTGTTGGTTCTAACGATTCTAACAATCAGTTTTTTTTCTTTCGGCTAAAAACTTCTGGCTTCTCTTTTCCAAAAAATACATTCTTCTTTTAAATATCTATTAAGAGCTTTGACAAAATCTTTGTGGTTATTTAACGTGTCTCCCATGTTCATTTTTGTGTATTGATTAATAAAAATATGATAATAACAATAAAACTACAAGAAAACTAAAAGCTTACGGCACAGCAAAATGAATAATTATTAAGGTTAAGGTAATTATTATTATTCTGCTATATCTATAAAATAAGTTAAAACCGCCGGTAATATTAAATTAATTTAGTTTTTCGGCGACCTAAATTTACCTTAATAGATAAAACTACCGGACGGTGGTTTTCTTCTTATAATTATGCAATGCCGCCGAAGGTCCTTTAGCAAATGCCTAATAAAAATACCACCACAATCCTAGATATCTTAAAAACCACTAAAGCTATATTACATATTTTAAAAATAAATATAAGTCTTATAACTGTAGCACGGCGTTCCCCACAACCCTAAGCATGCTTGATTTTATTCAAAGAGCTCTTGCCCATCATCGGGCTGTGGGGATTTATCGCTTTTTTATAGGTACATCCATAGCTTCTGCTCTAAAAAATTGTCGAGTATAATTTCTCCACTCACGG
Source organism: Listronotus bonariensis (assembly GCA_014170235.1). Classification (NCBI taxonomy): domain Eukaryota; kingdom Metazoa; phylum Arthropoda; class Insecta; order Coleoptera; family Curculionidae; genus Listronotus; species Listronotus bonariensis. The sequence continues at coordinate 43,324 of JACEGR010007670.1, forward strand.
TTTCCAGAGAGAGAGAGAGAGAGAGAGAGAGAGAGGTGCCACGCGTATGCACCCTATGCGGTCCAACTTGACAAGCCTCGAACTTCCCACTTGACACCCGTGTCAACCCAGTCCCTCTTACCTCGCATAGACACCTACAGAACGTTAGTATTTAGGTTTTTAGCCTTCGTGGATTGTCCAAAGATAAAAAAATAATAATAAAAATGCAAAATAATAACCAGTTTAGCAAATAACAAAAGAATAACAGTACTATTTGTGTCTCTTATTCCGGTATTTTTCTTATTTCCTGTAAAACAACAAAAAAATTAATAATACATTCTGCATTAATAAATATTTCTTGACCTATACTACGGCATCATTAATTGCCTAATTGAGCTTATTTTATTTAAATTTATAATTATTTTTATTCAAATTTGTGTGAGCTATAAATAATGTATGGTAAATTACAATAAATAACCTTAATTTAGACGGTAATATAAAATATAAATTGTGGATAATACCAAATTAATAGTAACTTGTAATTTTTTGTGTTAATATGACAGTTAAAGCCAAATTTCAAAAGTAAAATCTTGACAAACTAAAAAAAAATTAAATTACCTTTAAAAAGTAATTATTTAAGCCATACAGGGTGATCAAACTTAAGACGGCACTACTGCTAACTTCTTTGTTATTGGAGATACAAAAGTGGTATTCTTTTAAGGCACTTGACAGGTCAATTTCACTTTTCCCGGTTCATTGACCTGCAAATTATCCTAATTATTTGATCACGTGACAGATACTTTTGAAATATAAATAAACATTTGTAATGAAGTTAGCCACATAACTTTCAAAAGAATGATATCAAGTCGGGTAAATTAGTAAAGTTGTGGTATTTTTTCCTCTGATTAACGTGCTACCAACAAAAACAATTGACCATCGGGTTTTCGATTTATTGCAAAAAAAAAATTATGGAATACCCGGCAAATTACGCCACCATTAAAAAGAACTATTAAAAAGCTTTAAAAAAGTTTTCCTGTGATATATCCAATTTTTAATAGTTTCGGAAATTTGGTCATCCCCAGAAATTTCATAGTAAACTGTCATTAAAAACACCCTGTATATTGCATTACTAATAAATAGACATTTTAAAAATCCTTAGGAAAATACCAGATTTGACATATCTATCTCTTATTGTTCTGGAAGTATGGACATCCAAATACGAAAATTATATTAAATTTCCATTATAAGTTTCTACAGCTCTTAGCTATAAGCACTAAGTTTCTATTCTATTCTGTTCTATTCCCAGCAAACACTATTTGCCGGCAATGTACATTTTTTATATTGGCATTGATGGTAAAGCATTGGCAATTGGTGGCATTATTATGCCAACATCTAACACGCATTAAAAAGTCAACCCTAAATAAACACTTAATTGCCAATAAATTTTACATGCAGGCAAATTGCCGGCAAGCATACAAAAATGGCGGCATACCAATCCTGATTAAATAAAGCATGCCTTTTTGTTGCAGGCAAATAATTATTCGATTTTTGAAGGCAAACCTTTAACCCATATTCATACTTTTCACACCATATTATTAACATTGATATTTAACTAACATTAGAGGAATTTTTTGATCTATTTTATTTATAATGGCAGCTAAACAACATTATTTTATGTTTTTTTACCTAATTTAAAGCAAATGGCCTTTTCATAACATTTTATTGTTAAAAATCATGCAAATAAAAATCAGGTCAAACAAAATGTTTATTATGTATTTTGGAGCGAATAAAAATAAAATGATGGTAAAATTAGCTAGGTTAATTTCGACCGAAGGTGACCGCTTTGTGCATTTGTTTTCTACGTGGTTTTCTAGCTTTTTAGTTTCTTTTGAAAAACAGAGTTTTTTAATAGACATAATTAAGTGTATTTATTACCTAATAAGTGTGTGTTGTGTGATTAATTGGTGATGGCTAGTCAAGAAGGCGGGTTATTCAAGTAGACTGTTAGGAGCTGTAAACATTTTGTTTAAAACCTTTTAAGTTTGTAGTTATTTAAAAAAATAATGAAATTAGGTAGGGAGTTGCCTTATTAAAAATTTTAAAGACGTGTTAATAAAAAATATTATATATATTTAATAGTTTTTTTTGACATACCGATAGATGGCGGAATGGACAATAAACTTCTACTTTTATTCAATATCTTTGCTTTTTATCGCCTAAACGGTAACCATTAGACAAAAATAGTTCGAGAGCGGTCTGCGGTAGGTGATCTTACTTAGCTTTGAAAGAAATATCTTCGGCTAGTGAAAAATTTGCATCTCTAAGTTGGACAGTGTCCCGAGAGATGCGACCTTGCATTGCAAGGAAATTGCACGCAGTAAGGAGTTTTTTCCCATTTTAATTTTCAAATAAAATATCGCATCATTTTAGCTTTTAAAAAAGTATATGCGACAATTTTCGTCAATAAGACGTCAGCTTGCTGCTTGGGAGTATCTGCATTTGCCCACTTTCGTGTCTTTTTGTTATCTTTTTACCAATAACTTATTAATGATGGATGCCATCATCCTAAATGCTTTTTTTTATCATAACTTATGAATGACGGATGCCATCACATTATCTTCAACACGTGGTCCAATAACGGCTAATTAGCCCACTTTCGTGTATTTTTGATACCTTTTTGCCAATGCCTTGCCATTAAAGAGTGTTGGCAATGCCAGTAAGTTAAATGAACATGGCCGGCAAAAATGTTATATGGGTTGTTTTTCTTG